>QKQZ01055539.1:0-14987 GCA_003595255.1 Solenopsis fugax | reverse complement strand
ATTGCGCACTTACAACAGCGCTGACTCTCATTAGCCTATTCGTTTATTGTTTGTTGTTTTTACCATAATTTAATTGTAATTTAATTGTAGTCATTTTTTATGCCAACTATTTATGGCTAACTATATATTATATATATTTTAACCGTGCAATTTTTAGTTATTATTATTACATAAATAATGAATAATTATTAACTCTTTCTTTACTATCCTGGGCGTTTCGTATCCGACCGATTCTTGTTCGTACAAGTTTTTTGCAAGTTCGATAGATTAAATTATATACTACATTTTATTATTTTCTAAAGTTAAGTTTTAATTTATTCTAGAAAGCTGAAAGTATATTCGTGAATTATAAAAAATTTCTTTAATTATTTTAAGTAGATGAAAAAATGAACAGATTCGAGATACACAGAATTGTAAGATTTAAAATGATTACATTCATTGTAGTTGATTACTGCATAGAAATATTTCTTTTATTTTTATCATTTATATCTTGATATATTTCATACTTCACTACATTTGAAATTATCATAATTTATAGTAAATTTTTTTCATAGTTGGTAGAACTATAAACACAAGATTATTATTACTAACATTATGGCAGCAAAAACTATAAAAATGGAGTTCCTAATAATTATTTTATCATGCAATTATAATCACAAATACTAAATACTTTTCTCAGTATTCGATTAGAGATAACAAAATACATTAAATATGAGTGATTGGAATTGAGAAATTTTAAGAGAAAAAGATGACAGAAAAGTATCTCTCTGAAAATTTCTGAATTTTACATAAATTCAAACGAAAGACAGCGTGTCCAAAAATATGTCAATGAAATAGTTATAGTCAGTTCGATGATAGAAGAAGAAATTAATAATATCATCGATGGAGAAGAAATTTTCGCAGAAAATCCTCGCTTATTCTATATTTTATCGAAAATTCGCCGATAATTTCTTTTAAATTCTACCAACGTCGAAATTGTTCTCGCTCGAGATGTTTCGGTCGTATTTCGCGGACGTATCATTCACCCGATAAAGAATCACGGATGCCCCGATGAATCCATAGACGACAAAAAGACACTCGTCCATTGAAATACGACGACGTTATACGTCTCGCGGTTGCGAGAGACGTCGGACAGTTTCGTCTCTCCCTTTCAGCCGCGGATACGACCGTGGGAATATCGTGTGTATGCCCGGTTATTTTTCCTCGCCCTATTTACGCGACGATGATAGATGCAGAACGTTTTCTTTCTCTTTTACCACACCGTCCGCGTATATCCCTCATGACCGGCGCGCCGCGCCGCGCGCGCGTTCCCTATCCGCTTCCTTTCCTTCCTTCCTTCCTTCTACTACCATTCAGCCCGAAGCAATCGCTGGAGCAATCCCGACTTCTTATTGATTGCGGCTCGGGGAACTCGTGCGTGTAAGGCGCTCAGCCGTCGGTCGAACGTTCGCTATCCCGGCGAATGCTTCCTACGTCGTTTCCATGGAAATGAAAAGACACAGAAGGCACATCGAAATTATTTCGCCGTCGTCGATCGTCGTCCCGCGCGCGCCCGCAATAATTTTTCCACCTCACTTTATCACTCGGCGTAACACTTCCCTCGGGGGTCGTACAACGCGCGAGATATAACTTCTCGCTCGTCCGATATCAAAATATTTCACTCCGATCCTAATATGTATTTCTCTAGGTTGTCGATCCTCCTTACCCAATTTCTCCGTAATTCACTTGGCCCCGTTCTCGTCGTATCTACGAAAAATGTCACTTCCAAATTTTCTGACGTCTCCCACGCGAAATGGAAGATCGGAAGTTATTGGAAGCATGTGGCAAATGCAATCGATTCATCAATTATGATAGCACGATTTGACTTGACTGAAAAAATTTCCTCTGCGTCGATATTAAAGTTGTCGATATTACCGTTATTTTGTGTATTATATACATATTGTGTAGGCTTCTTTCTCCGATATACACTGTCAGTATTGAAAATCTATAGTTTGTGTTACATATATTATAGATTTTCAGTTCAATGGCAGCGTATATCGGAACACGGCTGTAGATATTATTATCTATATATTCGTTTTATTCTCGTAACAATTATAATAAATATATCGTAGTAAAAACGACAGTACAATTGTCAGCATATAATTAAACTTCTCAAACTGATACACGCAATAATCATGCAGAGATCTTTTGTTCCTTTTGCACACGTTTCGGAATTGACCAAGCGTATAGTGATATGAGAGAAGTGTGTGGAGATGGAAACGCGTATCGTGCAACTTCAAAGCAACCATCAGTTGAATATATTATGGAAGCGCCGTATGTGCGGTTTCTATGATATTCGGTACTATAGCATGCGCGGCATGTTTGCAATAATCTGGACCGTACTTAAACGTTTGAAACCACGACACACATTCGTTTCACATCCCTAGGTATGCATAATTTCGCTGCGAAAAAAGTAAATGAAAAAAAAAAAAAATTTATTTTGCACATTAATAAATCTCTTTTTAACGTTCTATTTTTATTAAGTAAATTTTTTTTCTATCTTCGATTGTTTTTATTTGTATTCTTTGAGAATTGAAATTTAAATAAGTAAAAAAGTCCTCTCATTAAAAGTAATCTAGTTTTAAAGAACAGAAATGCAAAATCAGAAAATTAATCCCCAACGCAATTTCTTTTAATATATTTATTTTTCTCGTTGCGACCGTATTTTTTGCAATTAGCAACTGTGAGTACTCTTCCCTGTTTTTAGCGAGAAAATAAAGCGGCCTTTGATTATTGTCACGGAATACCGCTTTAACCATTGCTGGGAACTTTGATCAATGGAATTTGTAGAGCTTGTTTGGAGACAAAATGATAACGTTTAGAACAAAGCAAAAATATTTTTATTTTTTGTATTCCTAGGGTGAATCCGTAAGTTAAAAATACTCCTCGTCTACTGTAGGTTCATCAATCGCAGATGGCAATTATTTTTGCCTTTGATGCTAGGAAACGGAAACTGAACTTGTAGAATCTGTCATTCAACCTATCTCTCTAGCGTTCGCTACTTTGTTAAACGTTCATTAAATCTTCACGCTTTCACGAACTAAGATGAGATTCTTTTTCTTTAATTGATCTGTAAAGAGATGTGTTTGCACTAATGGTAGAACTTACATAATGAAACTTTCGTGTGTTCTCGTTAAATCACCGTCCAAGTTCGTCGAGCGAATACCACGTGCAGCTATTCCGTTGTAGAAAATTCAAGCTTCATTAACAAACTAAATGATGCTGTTTGAATAATGTATAACCGGATAAATATTTTATAACTGGAACAAGTTTCTAAGAGAAATAAAAGGGGAAAGGGGAGAGAATACAAACAATTTTCATGTAAAATAAAGTGCAAGTAACTGAGTTTGATACTTTGATAATTGAGCAACTAATTTTCCAAACCTTATCGCGCTTATTTCAGCTTACTTTTTATCGTTTCGAATTTGATCTTACTATTTTTTTACCCGATTCTATTAGCTTGACAAATCCTTACAATCTTAATTCTTGATCAAATCACCGATAACTTTTTCGTAAGAGAGCCTATATTCAGAAAAAAATGGTTAAAAAACTAAAATATTATTTAATTGCATAAAAAAAGTTTATTCATATTAGTCATTAATATTTTTTAAATCAAGAATTAACTAAACCAATTCATTATTTAGTTGAACGTATCGGACTAAATATTTTAGTTTTTTAACAAGTTTTTTTCTCAATGAAATTAAATTGTTGCAAACGTACAATGAAAATTACAATAAGTAACTAATCAGTCATCCTTTTCCAGACTTATGATTCTTAATTAGAGCTAACGAGAAAGTACAAAATTTGCGTCAGTCACATCGGGAAATTTCTGTTGATCTATAAAACACTTACTGAACTCAAGTATATTTCGAATAGATCAGCACAACTTTCCACCGTGGCGGAAATAACTGCTTCGATTTCTCCTCGATTCCGGATTCTCCAAGAGCTTTCCACGGTTAACCGTCGGAGAGTTAATTTCACCCGTACGTGCCCCTTCGCCGATTGGAACGGCGAATGTACTTCGTACCGGCGCGCGACTTCGTATTTACATGCCTGATAAAAGGAACGGTCGGATCTAGTCATTTGCGGGAGCCGCGCGCTTAAGAAACAAAGACTCGATTACGTGATCAAAGCAGGGAGAAGAAAAAATGGATCGCCTCGGGTCAGAAGCTAGACTCATCACCGCCGCTAATAACTCACAGCGGGTACTGAATCTTTTAAAAACCAACGTCGAATCTACAGCCATGCAGATAGATATCCCTCCAGAGAAAGATTCATCCAGCTTCAAACGATCTCGCGTAGAAATTAACTCGTTTCATTATTCGACGGTGTAGATAGTAGATAGACGAACGAACAGAGAGCTTCGTATTTCGTACTAATGAACGCGTTAAACTTCGTGGTTCATTAACGATAACTCCTGTTGGAGAAACAAAAACTGATATCTCGTAGTAAAGCATATTACATACTTGTATGAGTATATTAATATACAGATTACTCATGCTTCGTATAATCCATTGACGAAGAAAAATGGTTGTAAAAAGGAACATGACTTTCTGGCGGAATAATTCAACGTAATTTCGATAAAATCTACACGAGAAGAACGATTTTGCTGAAATATCTAAAAATTTAGCTAGATACAGATCTGAAAATAATTTTGCCGGACCACCAGAATAATTATGAAGGATATTCAAGTATAATGATCAATACTGCAAAATGTTGCATTCTAGTAACCAGTTTAAGCGTCCTACATAATTATTTTGATAGTCTAACAGAATTATTTTCAGATCTGCACTGAGAAAAAAAATTTGTTGACTTAAAAAAATATTAGTTCATTCAACTAAATGCGGCGGTCACGGGCTGTCAAGCAAACATTTGTTAATTCAAAGAAATGTCATTTAACATAACTACAGATATTTATTCGAATTACTACCGTGTATTTGACTCAAATAAATTAACATTTAAGTAATTCATATGCAACTAAACGTATTTAGTTCAGTTAACAGTTTTTTTTCCTCAGTGTGTATATCTAGCTAAATTTTTAGTTACTTTGGCAAAACTATTTTTCCCGTGTAAAATATGAAGTATACTGTTCGGATTTTATACAATCATAATACATATTAAAATTGTGTATGTCTCTCTGTGGTACAAACTTGCTTCTAGAAAAAAGTATTTAGACAATTAAAATGTGCTCCAATTACGTTAATGTTGGGTGTATCATTTTTCCTCGCATTAGATTTTATATGAATTTTTGGCTGAATATAATATACCTATCCACACTGGTGACATCGTCACTAATCACGAAAACAACAATTACTTCGCAAAAAGTAACGATATTATTTACTTGTTACTGTATCCGAGCACGGTACAGAGCGCATGGCCGATTAGATTTAAATTCACATTGCTATGATCGCCGTTATTCGAGCGACGTTCGGACGATGGGAAATAACGACCCGAGAGACGCAGCAGCTCTGTACGCCGCATATCGGGCTCGACGCGGATAGAGAAGGGTCGGGATGGCACGTAACAAAACGTAACCTCGAAAACGATGGTGTACACGGGTCCCCCGAGGGAGCTGTGCAGCATTCAAACGAATCGAACGACATACAATCGTAACCCCGAAACGTGAAAGCGCCTGACCGCAGCTGTAAAAATCCCGCGTTGCCGATAAAAATTGCCTTCTAACGAAGCCAAGCCCGAAAAACACCGAATGAGTCCTCGAACACCCGGGGAAATTCTTTTGCGCTTATATTGAAGCCTGCCTCTTCCACTTCTGTACAGCGCCGTTTCAAAAGAAACGGACCGTTATTTGATCTTCACACATTTTTTTTTTATTTGACAGAAATAATTACAATCGATATTTAATTAATAAGCATGAAAAATGTTTGATAAAAGGACTATTTTCATTCGGTTAGTATTTTGTTGGATGTGTATTACATGCTTTTTAAATTTTCGATTGACAGAGCATATTTTATTCCTATAAATATATTTCTACGTTATAACTTCATTTTCATGATTTTGAATTTAAATATAAAGTATTTATGTGCATAAATCGCGAGCCATATAGCTGCCGCTCATTCTATTAAAGAATCATCATGGGAATCATATAGAAAAGCAAAACATATTTCTGTTAGCGAATCTAACATAGGACTAGAGCCTTTACGCTTATTCATAATTTGTTTGTACAAATATTGCATCTGGAATTAATTACTAAAATTATTTCGCAAATAAATAAATCATTATTTACAAAGCATAATTATTTTAAAATAAAGATTGTCAAATTTCAACAGCATGCAAATTTAAGCGGTAAATATTGTAATTTGCATTAATTTTCAATACATCGCAATTCATTGCTCGACTTAAATTGTAGCATAAAATTCATATAGTAGTCGATTAAGATAATTTACATATTTTTTAACTTCTATTTGAAATAATATCAGTAAAAATTTTATCACTACAATCACTTCTATTTAAAGCTGACTGATATTTTTGAATAACGCTATATATTCGACCCAATGTACGCAGTAATCCACATTTTTCCAATTGCCTCGCATTTACATCAGATACTTGGATTTTTATTTTTTCATGTAACTCCTCTTCTAAACTTGACAAAATGCGTCGTTCTACAATATATCTCTAATCCTTGCTCATAAATTTGCAATTTTTTATTTGCAGCTAAATGTACTTTCCTATTTTAAGAATGTAAAAATTGAGAGATTAAAATCCATCAATACGAAAAATTGAAAAATCGAAATGTTTTGCAAAATTCTCTTTTGATTTTTTCACTTTTCTGATTTTGCTCAGTTAGGGTTAAATGTAGTTCGGATCGAATAGTTCGTGAAAAGGATAATCGGGCGAGGTCATCAATACAAAGATAAGATTGAATACTCGCCGATGAAACTATCTTTTGCTGTAGCATCACATATACACACGTCTACTCGGTGATCAGATGATGGACGACGTAGCTGCGCTATTTTTACGCCGCTACTTTATCGTGGGTGCACTGCGATGCTGCTATATAAAGCGCAATGTGAAAAATCTTCTCTTGATATGAACGATATTTTAGTTACGCTCTTCATACGGATAACTGCTTTCGGATCATATGAGATCTATTTTGAAGGTAAAGAACGTTATTTCCGCGGAAGTTGATATTATTTAGAAATTTAAAAGATAGAAAATAGACTGTTCTTTATGTCCATAAGCGCTTTAACTGAATGTATTTTTAATAATATTAATAAATATATAGTTAATTTTTTTCAATTAATTGTGTTTTACGAGCAAATCTTTTTCAATGTTGACATTATTATTTCATGTTTAATTAAATAAATGTATAATTTTACAGAAAACATTTCTAGAACTCGTGTGTGCAGGTAGAACAAAAAATACAAAATAATAAGTGCTAAGAACATTTTTCATATTTTTCTTACTTTCTTTGCAGTATGCAAATATAAACTTCTTTCTACTTATTTTCAAAAATAACACCTTGTAAATACTCCTTGTATTTCCATACTTATCCACTTATACATGCAACACGTTACACAATACAAATTTGTTACTTTACTTAACATGAACTGTAAAGAAGAGAGATTTTTAGACTTTCTTAGTTTCATTGCACGAGACGTGATAACGAAAGATGAAACGAGATTAACAGAAGGGTAGTATCCCTTTTTCCAAATCGTGTTGGTCGTGCAATCATACCGCGACGTGATTTCTAATTTTATCTACCCTCTGATGTACAAATTCTGACGTTCCGACGGTGTTAATCGATTTATGAAATACCATTGAAACAAATTATTTGGTATTGTTGATGACACATGGGAATATAAAGGGGAGGCTTCCCTCCGTTTGTGTCCAGAGAGTCTTCGGAGATGTTGGAGGAGAAGGGTGGATGTAATCATCGGACGCCTCGGGGGGATGGTGCAAGGAAACGGGGTCTTCGAAGTCAATGGCTCTCTGTCGCGTCTCCGTTCTCCCCTGCGACCGGGCCCCCCGTCAGGCGGGATTACCTTTTTTGTCATTCTTGTCACGTGTATCTCTCTCCTGGCCCATCCTCCCGACTGGGCCGTCCCTACCGTCTCTTTCTCTTTCGTTTTCACGCAGTCACAGCGGAAAAAACTTCCATTCCCCGGAGTCGCTTTCCCATTCGCAGATCAATACTTGATTAATTCCATCTTCTGAATCGCGAATAATTATTTATGTAAGCGTCGCGTCATCGTAAGGGTGGATGCTATTTTGGAGTAGTTCGTGATGTCGCCATAATTCAGATCTGTGATGAGAGTATAGGAGAAATACAAATATGCGGCTGAATAATTTATTTTGCTTTGTGCATTTTTATTTCTTTGGTTACTGAGACACCAAGTTATTCTGTTTCAAATACACTTCGCCTTGTTTATTAATAATATATATGAATAATTTGTAGATGTAACTATTATTATTTAGTTCATATTGGATTAATTTTTTTATTAAAATGATATCCAATCTCTTTCATTTCCCTCCTTCAGTTTCCACTAATCGTTTTCTGATTTCGAACTTCAACTTGAACGTTTTTGCAAAAAGCTGCACAAGGTTAACGAAACCAATATAAAAGATCTGACCTACCCTTTGATTATCCTTCATCGAAAACTTTCTTCTTGTAGCTCTCACGCTGATGAATATTTGATTAATTCCGCCTCCAGAACGCGGAGATTGCGAGCAATCTCACATTCGAGACGCGTCCGCGCCGGAATTAAATTTTATTTCACAGACCAGCGCCGTGATTGTTGCGGATGCAGGCGGTAAACGTTTACTTTATTCAAATTTTCGGCTCTTTTCTCTCTCAATTACTCTTTCAACTTCGCGCAACAGAATGTGATGCGCTTGATATAAAACTCCGCCGGAATATATATATATTCCGAATGATTCAGCGGATGCACAATGCACCAAGCTATAGAGTATATGAAGCCAAGCCATGCAATTATTACTTACATTAGGAAATACTTTTACTATTTGTAAAATTGTCCTATTAAGCATTTTGTTAAAATTGTTATACCGTGTATAACAGCATGTATAACATGGTAATTAATTGCAGCTCTATCGCTTGGAGCAACAAAACAACAGCAGAGGATAACTATACAGCTGTTAAATCATTATACAGAACAATTTACGTTCAAGCATTCAGCTTCTAGCAACGTTTATTATATTTCTACTTAAAATATTTCAGTTTTACTTCGGTATTATTCCCATGTGCTATTTCAACAAACATTTAATCTGACTTACGTCAGATACAATTAGTTCTGTAGTTCTTTTTTCGCAGATGATACGCTCATCTTTTTTATTTCAGCGTAAGCTAGCTAAATTTAACGATCGCCGATTTACGTAGAATCGCGCTAAATATTTCGCCGTTGTTCTTCGCTTTCCTCTGCATTTTTGCTCTTGGCGCGTTTATATTGCGCGGGCAACGACTCCCATCATTGTGACAGAAGACGAATGACTGAACATTTATAGCGCCTAAGGAGGATATCACGAGGCTCATCCTCAATTTTGCGACGATAGGGAACGAAGCGGCTGCTGTTTAGTATCTCGTCCAGTGTTATTGTCGCGCTATGGAACGTCGTTCATAGGAAATTTAATTAATGGAGAGAGGAAATTCGTTCGAATTTAAATCGAACTACGTCAACCGTTTTAATCAGGCGGCATAATTATCTTCCCGGCGAGTGCAAGGGAGTTAATGAATCTAATTACAAGCCGAAGCGAATAAACATATTTTACAGCGTGAATCGGATAGTTAATAGGATGATAATCCCGTCTCCTCTCCCTCCCCCTCCCCTCCCGCAACGTGTAATCTGATTTGTAGCTTTATATTGCGGGATACTCGCACGACGGCCATTAATAGTGCTATACTTACTATAAAACTGTATTGGCAGCAGCTATTTCACTGCGTAACGATCGCGGCAGCAATTTAATAGACCTGTAATTAACATGCCGAATGCATCCAGAATGCGAATCCAGCATTAACGAACGGAATTGAGGAAAGTTAAACAAAATTCATTCCGAATCTCTTTGCCATACTAATCGAGAGAACCTGACTGCACACTATAATTCACTGGAATAAAAAGTTCTCTATTATTTTCTTTACCATAGCATCACTAACAGTTTAATAATTTAAGTCAAATCTTTGTGCGCCCTTTACCAAATATTTTTTCTAATATGGAAGAAGACAAGTAATGACTATAGTAATTAGGAATTTTGATAAACTGTATTTTATGTTGCTTGAAAATCAGAGAATTATATAAGCACTGTCTAATATTCAAAATTCATTTTTGTCCTCTTGTTGATGAAATATAGATTGCTTGAAAATTGGATGTATAATAGATGCTACATTGCCTGTCAGAGAGGAAATTCCCAGAATCGAAAACTTATCAGCAATTGTTCCTAAAGCTTTTAATGGTTCGTCGGTAAGAGACGGAGACAGAAACATAATAAAAGCGCTATTAAGGAATCTGACGAGATCCGCTATGCAGATTAATCGTATTCCGTGACCCGCGCCCTGGCTGAAGAATATCGCCAGGGGATATTAGATATGCACGGCGAGACGCCGTGACCATAAATCAATTTGTATCCCGGCCGTAATGTGTTCATAATTCATGCTTAGCCTAACACAGCTCTATAGGTGGGTGTTGAAAAATTAATGCAGCGAAAATGGCCGGTATTATTCCGCCCTGTTTCCGCCCAGCCATTGTTCCGATTGCTGCTCGAATATCAGCGTCTTCGAATTTGTTATCTCGCTGAAAACAACCTCGTTAATTACACATTCCTGCAGAATGGAAAAAAAAACACAACGACGATAACAAAGGTATATCTGTGATGTTAAATGTTATTAATAATCACAATATTTAATATTTATTCATAATATATATATATTTACCGTTAAAAATAGGCTGGAAGAATACATATCTGTGCGTTCATCGCGCTTACATTTCATTAGTGATTATTTCTTGATTTTTTATTTTATCTTTTATTAGATATGTGTATGCGTGATTGTAATTGAATAGAAATTTTCTTTCCTTGTACATGTACATAGAGTCACGGAACTAAATGTCCGGACAAACAAGATATTGAAAGTTTATTTTAAGCTACAATTCACAATATTATAAGTTTTTAGGGAAAATTCGATTAAAAGTGAACATTTTTGCTAATGATACATTTCTATCAGAAATAAACTTGTGTTCAAACTGAAAAAATTCACTGGTTTGTTATTAACAAAATCAGATTGAAAGATGTACTTAAAAATAAATAAAATTGTATAAAGCACCGATTCTGCTTTATCTCTATCTTTATTTGTTCTTACTTAAGTCTGAAAATGTGCATAAAAGATGAAAATTGAGAAAAGAAAATTAAAATAATATTAAATAAACAAGATAATCTTATGTACGGTCACGAAACTAATTGTCTGGACATACAAGATATGAGGAATTTATTTTGTGCTACAAATCAAAAGCACATTTTTGATGGAAATGTATCACTGGCAAGAATTTTCACTTTTAATCGTGTTTTCTCTAAAAAAATTTATAATATTTGGTGCATTTGTAGCATAAAATAAATTTCCATATCTTGCATCCAATTAATTTTGTGACTGTATGTGCATGCTTTGCGTTTAATACATTATTGTAACATAATAATAATGTTCATTAATTTTTTTAGAGAAATATAAATAATGTCAAAAAGTTTCTCGAAAAAATATATAAAAAAATCAAATCAATGACAAAAATATAATAACTTTTAATTCTCTGTATTCTGCCTTTTTGTTAAATATTTACTATAATATAGAAAAATTAGATCATACAATTAGATCATATAATTGAGGTACGTTTCGGTTATATTTAGCCTTCATCAGCTAACATTTTTTAAATCTTCTGTTCAAGGTACATGTAATTTTTAATATGTTTGGCTAATGAAGGCTAAATATAGTCGAAACGTACCTCAATTACGTTAATTGTATGATCTAGTTAAAGATTATTGCTACATCCATTATTTGTGCTCGGAAATTTGACCCGTTTTTCTATATTATTGTATTTGACAACATACGAGCGTTTCCTAGGTTTATTACTAAATATTTACTATTTTATATTTATAATAACACACACACACACACACATAGAATCTATGATAATGTGCACGACGTAATGGCTATTACCTTTAGTATTGAATTATACTCGTATTGCGACAACGTTCAGTCGTTACGACAATGTCCACATTGTCCAGCACGTCGACTTTATTGAACAATGCACGTTCTTTGACAGACGCGAGAGTCTACAGTCAGCAGCATCGGAAATAAGCACAGCAGGCATGGTGCCTAACATAATACCCGCCGACTATGATCCCGCTCTCCATGCCACGGCGACCGCTTATTCAATAACAAACTCCGCGCGCATATCCGCGTCGAATCAACATACAGATAAGTTCATTCATTCGTATCGCGGGTGTGCGCGCAATAGCGGCAACGTTATTATCCGCTCGTGCTACAGCGAACACAGTTAATTCAGGGTTGTTCCGAGAGCGTGAAACGAGCCGCCGCGATGCACCGGCGGGAATTGTGCGCGACGTAATAGCGTAATGCGTCCGCGCCGCATAGTTATCACGTACGGGCGACCCGCCTGTCCCGTAGCTTTTCTATCCCTCCACCCCTTCACCCCTTTCCCCGCTCCTTTTTTCCTTTTTCATGTACAATACTTTTTACATTCACAATACGCGATTCCGATGAACGTCTCGATGTTGCGGTAATTTGGCCTATCGGCCGATCGACCGTCCCCGTATTCACGGGACGCGTTCGACGCGATCGGTCTTCCGTCTTACCGTGATGCAGATTGACCGGATCTTTTTTCCCTCTTACACTCCTCTCGAGCGAGAAACCTCGCCGACCGTTTTTGCGTTCCGAGCGAATCATCGTAGCGTGTCGATTGCTCGGTAAATTGCATTTTCGCCGAAAGCGCCATTAATCTTCCTCTCGAAATGGATGGCGCGCACGTCTATATGTAAATATATAAGTACATATATAACTATATATATATAGATGTGTAACAGATATATGTACATGTATATGTAGGTACTGCATATATTATATCTACGTACAGATCGCTATGCATTTTCCCACTTTCTTTCTCTTTCTCTCGCGCGTGCGCTCTTTTTCATAATTCGTTTGTGTTTTGGGAAATGTCAAACGAGCCCGTACGTTTCCGTTACATCTGAAAATGTTTCCTTGCCGCATCTCGCCGTTCGTGAAAAATATATTTCGCGTAGCGAAAGCATAGCGTGAGCTATATGCTTGACTTCTTACAAGTGTTGCGCTTAGATAACTTAAAATTATCTAGATAAAGATGAGATAAATTACATAATAACAACGTATTTTAGATAAGGTAAAGATTATTTCATTTTAATTTATGTAGATAAAAAATAAAATTATGTTTTTTTTCTAGATAATTTTTTAGATAATCTTGTTATTAAGCAAAACAATTTAGATCATTTAGGATATGAAAACGATATACTCATAATTTTATTTTTCATCATTATTTCTTAAAAATAAAAGTCTTCAAATAATTTAATTTGATAAAAATGTCAACTCCTTTTTGAAGTATGCAAACAAAATCAAAGTTAAAAAATAAAATATATAACTCACATTATACAATGACTGACAAAATTCCTTGTAAAAGTTTTCGAATTTATAGTTTTAGGACAATTTTATTGTACTACTGATCTGTACATTCTTGATTACGTTCCGATATACATATATTACACTGTCAATACTAAAAACCTATAGTTCACGTGTTACGTATACAATAGATTTTCTGTACTGCTGGCAATAAATTTCAGAACGTAAATGTTATCATTTGAAAAAATTCTGTTAGGATAAATAATAACTTGAAAATTGAGGCTATAAGTATTATACTTCTCATTCTCGTTATTGTTCGCATTATCTTAGATAATTTGAAAAAGATAACGCTTCTTTATCTAAGATAAAGATGAAATTAAATTATAATAATCTAGATAAAAATAAACTATTTCTTTATTTAGATGATTATCTAGATAATTTTATATAGATAACGAAACATGATGTGTAACAAATATACATATTTCTCGTAGTTTTTATAATATCATTTCATCGTATCTGCGTAACGATCAATTTTGTCCAATATCGCAGCATCCTAATTCGTTTTATAGCGCGATACATCGCGTGACTTATCGCGATAGGAAATTACCTGTTCGCTTGCGCGCGCTGGTGTTAATTTATTCCGAGTGCGGAGGGTGTTTTTCCTTCGGAAAGTTGCTAATTTAGATAGAACTATATTTGTTAGCAAACGTATCGAAAATATTGCGGGATTAGCCTGAGTAATTGCAATTCTGGAAATAATCCGGTGTGAAATTCAGAGGCGTTCTACGCTAAACACGATAAATCTTTCCGCATGTAGCGCATTCTATTACATTTTGTAATTGATATTGGGATAACGAATGTACGCGATGAATTTTCGTAGTTCAGCAACTCGAATGTTTACAATCAATTTGTTGAATATCGATTCCATCGATCGCTCATCTAGGCAAATTAGATTAAAAGAGGAAATAGAGGGAGAATTATATTTTCAATATATTTTTACATAAGATCATAGAATTGCGTTAGAATACCGATCGATAGTGGATATTGCATAATGAATATAATTTTATATGTATGCGCATAAAGCTTGGTGTTCACGATATCAAAATCGCTCCGAAATCTCGGACAGGGAGAGGACTGACCAATCACATTAGTCAGTTGGCCGAATTGTTCTAATGGGATTGATCAATTCTCTCTCCGCCCGAGATCTCGGAGTGATTTCTACCATCGTGAATATGAGATTTTAGACTGTGGCTTCCTTCGAAGCGGAATACTTACAAAAGCGCGAAAAAATAACAGAATTTTTGTGTTGCAAACAGGCATGGATATA
>QKQZ01055538.1:0-18051 GCA_003595255.1 Solenopsis fugax | reverse complement strand
ATATTTATATATATATATAAAATTAATGAGAAAGAATTGAAAAAAACAACTTCAAAAGAAATCGTATTAATCAATCAAATGTAACTATATATCCAATATCGATCGAATTATCGATTGATAATAAGTCTAAATCTGATCTGAATTGAAAAACAGTAGATTATTACAAGAGCTTTATTTATCTTTTTTTTATTCTGTTCTAAATTTAGAGTCTTAAAGAGAAACTGAAAAATTTCTTTCTGGATAAGAAAAATATTAAAACTTAAAATATCAAGAAATTATAAATTCTGAAAGAAAGTATAACTTTGTTCTCAATAAATACGACACCGCCTTACATTAATCTAACACGGCTCAAATCGTAACGAAATATAAGCCATTCGAAATGCAAAGACTCAGCGATTCATGTAATACATGAGGTACGCGGCGTTCAGCAACGATGCGAATGTAAAGACGAAATGAAATGAAAGACGAGTATGAAAACAGGGCGGGATTACCGTAGCTGCCGCGTGAAAAGCGAAGGGCCAATTTTGCTTGGACGCTCCGATACATCGCTGATGTTTACCGGTTTCGCGAGAGTGTCTTCCTACAGGGAATGGTAAAGCGCGACGATCCACCCAGCAATTATTGCCAACAGCTGCCCAGAGTCTAACAGCTCACGTAAGAAACGCGCACATACGTATAGAGAAACGCATATACATGAACCCACACGAGTGACGATAATCGTTTTGTCGATACTGCCGACTACTCGAAAGACTATTCTGGTCACGCGAATTCGCGGACTTCTCGCTTACTCATATCAGGAACGAAACATTTCGGGTGCTTCCTGGTACTTTGTCTTCTAGCGTGATGCACAATAAGAAAGAAACAAAACGATTCCGCATATCGATATGTTTAAGGAATATTTCCAAAAGTGTTAATTCATTTGCGCTTCGCAATTGATGTAGAAATTTTGTTTTGATTTAGAAATGTTGCTATAATATTTTTAGCTACAATTTTTAGATTATATCAAGAATATTTGAATATCTTCTTCATAAATATTCTCAAAAATTCAGGTTTTTGTATTTACATAAAAGCATTGCTCCGCGCTGTTACGTAATCTCGATCTGATTAATCGTACACGAAATTCAAAAGAATATTTAGATTTGTGTTTCGTGTACGAGCGCGTTCTCTCTGTTTTTCTGTCTCTCTCTCTCTCTCTCTCCCTCTTTCTCTTTCGCAAAGCTCGGCTTGTCAAAATAACTCCTCCGGCAAATTTATGTTAGGCAGTTGCTTCGACAACGTTTTAATTACGTCGTATTTCAAATTTGCAACGAAAAATGATTTCCGTGTTACATTCAGTCGTTTAGAAAAACTCATTTTAATTTAAAAGACAAGATATTCCCTTTAGAGACAGAAGCACGTTTCGTAAAAGCTCAAAGTATTATAATAGATATGTATTATTATTATTATATATGTAAGAGAGATACGCAATTTTTTTATTTTTATTAAATTTTAATGTAGGTTACTTTGAAATAGCGCACGTTTTTTATACATCAAGTCACTCGCTCTTAACAGTTTCCAAAGAAACTTAATTATTTGACTTTGACAGTAAGTTAACTCGACATGCCTGTTACTAGAGTATTCTCAAAGGACGACTTAACTCGTTTCTCTGCTAATCAATTGTCTTTTGCTGTCGTTACCTCGCAAAATATGTATTTTAGTATATAATTTTTTGTGTATCCTTCTGATGCACATTTACAATGTATATTTAAATATAAACAATTTCTTTCTTAAGCTGGCATTGATCACTATATGTTAAATAGAAAATTTATAATCTGATGAAAAAAATATATATTTTAGTAAATGGTCGCTAATACCACTTTGATTTTAAATTGTATTTCTAAACAACAATTAAAAGGAAAACTTTGGAAGCTTAAATATAAATTAAAAAGTGTCTTCTCTGAGATGATATAGCAGCTTTTATAATATTGTTTTGAATTTTGTAATAAATAAGATTTTTTAATGCTGCGTCTTTTACTTTATCCTATATGATTTTTAATATAAGTCTGTCTTATTGACACGTGTATCAGTTTACCTCAATTTTATATTTAAAACCGCATTATAAATAAAACAGTTTCAGAACTATCATGTAAAATGATTATTTAACATGTAATCTAACATGTAATCATCTAACATGTAATATTTTCAATAATATACTCTTAATAATATGCTATTATTTAAGCTGTGCAATTTGAAAAAGAGAATCGTGTAAATTTTATTCTTGCTTGTAAAGAATTCATTTTTACTAGATTTACATACAAAAAAGACATAAATGTATAAAATACGGATTTTTACTTCTTCAATTATCTAAGCAGATTACGTTTTTATCAGTATTAATAAAGTGCATGATTTAGTTTTTGAGAAATAAAAGACTAGGAGATCTATGTCGATTACTTTCCTTTATGTACAAAGAATTATTTTTCGATATCGACAAGATATGCAACTTTAAAAAGCTATTTATCAAAAGTTGTATTTAGCAATTATAATGCAAATTCTTCAGACGAGTAGTTTTGCAAAATCAATCAATGTTGCGCTGCATTCGACGTGTTTACCAACGAAGTTTATTATTCTGGTAATGATGGCGACCGCGCAAAATATCGCACGAGGGAGGGCACGATCTGGTTTTTCGCGAGAGAGTAAAACTTCATTCACGTTCATCGATGCGTTCACCGATGCTCGTGAGAAAAAAAAGGCGACCTGGTCACACGGCAACCTTCACTCGATTGCCGTCGAAAGGGTTACGGCGATGAAAGCAAAAAAGGTACAGGGCACGTGGACGTGGCCATTGTGTCGGCCATAATGCAAGAGGGACAAACGCAATTTGTCGCGTCACAGCGGATAGTCAATCGATTAGATACGGGATATGCCACAACAGGTGCATGTGCGAGCGCATGCACGACGACTGCCGGATTACGCGTGTAGGGATTCCCATAATTCCACGTGAATGCGACGAGTAGCCGCTCCAATTATGCAGATCGTGCCGTCGCGCGTATACAACGATACAATTAATTTTAGAATTTATTTGCGCGTTCACGCAACGTTATTCGTTAATGGTGAACGCGGTAATAGGCTCATCTCTGATCGCAGTTTGAGTAAACGCGTAGAAATATTGTTATGGTTTATGCGGCCGGAATAACCCACCAACTTTGCACACTTCAATTATGCAATCTGCGATTGTAAGAATTATAACAATTAGCGATTGTAATAGATGTCGAAAATTATTCGATACGTTAAATTCACACGTATAATATCTTGTTCATTTCTATTCGCTTCAAGCTCAAAGAAACTCTTCAGTTTCTGTCATTAAAAATCAATAAGCAGATTTCGAATCACCGTTTTATTTATGTATATTGGTCACTTGGTACTTATTTAAAAAAATATTTGAACTTAAAGATAAGAGAGCGCCATTACCGATCACAGCGAATCTTGATGTCTAATAATAACTTTATGTGAATTTTTATAATCTCCAGCTCACGTGAACTGCGTGCCGCATATTCATCGATTTTAAAACACATGTTCTTAACTGAAGCTGGAATCCATGCATAATTTTAAAAATTAAGTTGAGAACAATTTAATACTACTGATAATCATGAATGTATCTTCTATAATATAATATTATAAAAAATATATTACAAAAAATATCTCAGCTAGTATTTGAAATTTAGTAAATTTTGCGGAGATTAGACCATTTGTGACGGAAGATTCGAAGCTCTGATGCAAAACTAATTAATGATGTAATTAATATTATTAGCGTATTATCGAAGTTTTTATGTATTAATTGTTACACGATTGAAAAAGGCTAAGTACAGCCGAAACGTTTCGTAATATTACAGGACTTTGTTCTATGTAAAACTTTTGTTAATATATATTTTCCACTCTTTATGCTCGGTTTTAATGACCTTCTTGTAAATATAGATAGCGGTTTAGCATACACGAGCCTATATATTTCTTATTGTTTTGATTATTAGTAAATTTTGTTTTTGTATTGCATAGAATATTCCAATAAGCATGTTATATACTAAGAAAAAAAGGTTAATTTGACTAAATTTTTCAACTAGATTAAATATTGTTCAATTCAAGTATTTATGTACTTAAATTAAATTACTTCAGTTCAAAAATTTAAATAGTTCAATATTTAACTTGAATACATACATACTTGAATTAGACAAATTTAAATAAGTTGAAAAATTCAGTCAAATTAACAATTTTTTTCTCAGTATAACAGCTGCATTATTTGATTGGTAAGCTAATCAAGTCGGTTAGTAAAGTATTTATCTTTATTTATGCTTTATTTATTATCCGTGTCTGAACGATTTCTAACTATAGTTTCTTGAAATTTCCATGTTAATTAAATTATACTACATTTTACCTTTTTTCAAAATAAACAGATTTTATTCTAGAAACTTGAAAGTATGCTTATGAATTTTTAGAGACTTTTTGCACCACTTTAAATAGATGAAAAAATGACGCGAGATAGTCAAGATAGTATTACAAGAAGGTATTATATAGGCTTTCTTCACACGGTATCTTAAAGATTACTAAAGGGAAAACGTTATTCCAAAATCGCCCGAGTGAAATATTTCTCAACTATTAGACATTTTTGTGTACACCGCGAGGTATGTAAGGATCGTGACGTCCGGGATATAAGTTCGCGTGGTGTCAGGGACGGCTTCGCGGGTGGTGAAACGAGAGCACGCGGTTCACTGCCTCTGCCTTGATTATAAAATCGATAGCGCACGGCAACATGTATGAGTCGTGCTCTGCATACTGTTCTTCGTTGACTTATGACACACCGTTCGGCACGCGCCAACATACGTCCTTTTGATTGCTCTTTGATACTGACATCGCGAGTTAACTTTTTTCCAATTAAATTGTACTCTCCGCGGATCTCTCCAACCCTCGGCGAGTTCCGCCGAGATGATATTTGTTCGCCAGTGTCGACCAAATTGAAGTGTACGCTTGTGTAAATAATGGATGAAGCGAAAATTGATGAAACAGACGTGAACAACGAAGATAGGAAGCGTAATGGAAAATCACGTGATTGTTGAATCTTGTTATTTTTTCTTTTTTTTTTACCGTTAGTGTTGACAAATTATTGAAATCAGACAACATGTTATCTTAACATACAACACCGTTTAAAAAAATTTTTTATAAACTTGGTAAAAAGAAACACATTTGAAGAAAAAATATTACTAGAAATTGCTACATTCTGGAAATCGTTTTTCCAATAAAGATAAATTAAGATTTTGTTATCAAAATCACGAGCGAAATATTATTTATGAACAGCTTGATGCCCGGCATAGATGGAATTTTTCTGTACTTTTCTTAATAAATATCATTAAGGAAAATATTTTCTAGAGATAAGCTCATGCTGGTACTCAGAGTCTTTCCTATGTCAATTTAATGTCATATTTAATTATGGATATTTGAAGCAACTTTCGTAATTTTTTTATCTTGGATTATACCGTATTCATGATCATATTTGACTTTTAAGCAGTATTATGTTGGCTGCTTGGTCTTTAGAATCTGAATGTCAGAGAAATCATGGAGTCGCACTACTTAGGATTAGTTTAAATTGGCTTATCCTAATAAATAAAAAGATTTTCTTTAGATGCATGGTTTAAAATGTTAAACGTTATTATTATATTTAGATTTGTGACGACGAATATTAATAAACAAAACGTGTGAATGTGCTACAATAAACAAACAGAAATCTATACAACGTTCGTGCGCATAAAATACAACATATCGAAATATTATTTCATATACATCGAAAAATATTAAAATGTTACAATCTGTTATTGCAACAATTAACAATTGATTTTATTTACAACAATATGCACCGCGATTATTACCGACATCTATTACAATATCGACATTGTGTGTGCATCGCGCGTGTTATAATTGTAGCGCGTCATAATTTCCTGCATAATCACGAAAGCTACGATACACGACATTTCTCTTTGTCTCATATTGATAACAGTGCGAGTATGGGGATGGGACATGGACATTAACGATGATACGATCCGTATTTTGGTCGGTAATGTCCCGGAGAAAATGGCTGGCATGGCTGGTACATGTTTGTAACGTACCATTGATCTGTCACACGATTATTACGGGATGTCTATGTCACAGCCATCGAGTCTGTTAATTGTCAGAATCACACGGAACTAATTATGAAACATTCGCGGATACGAAATGTTCGGACCTTACGTCATCGACATGTAATAATTGCTGTAAGCGAGGTAGCCATTACACAAGTGCACGTCATATAATCGATAGATTTCTGCATATTACATGTACGCGTTTATGGTCGTTACATAAATCTTGCATCAAAGGATCACATCAGACCTAATAAAATATTTAATATTAAATCTTATATTTTGGGACAAGAATGATTCGCACTTTGATCAGAGATCAAACTGAGCCAAGAGTGCAATCATTTGATTGTGGAAAAACTGAAAATTATACTTGAGAATTTCTTATACGTTGATATATTAAGTCCAAAATTAAATATTCGTAATTGTCTGTTCTAATTCATTCATTTCAAAATAATAAATCTGTATGAGATATTATTTGTTACATCTACATAGTCTAAAACTCTTCATTTTATATATATGTACATATAAAATAATAATATATATCTGACATAACTCTCATGCAGAGATTCATTAATATCCATTAATAAAATAAAAAATAATTTACACATGTTTGCTCTGCCATTGTTCGATGTATCTCAAGTTTTTTTCTCTTTCGCCATTATTTCTTTTCTTTCAAATTCGTGTTTTGCATACACAGTACAATATTCGCGTAAACACAGCTAATTACGATCGCGTGTTCCAATCGCCAGAATAAAATAATAGCACAGTACTTTGAACGGCACTCCCAATGTTGCACGCGACGCGTAGTTTATATTGTATCACGATCGTGACGGAATAAGAACACGAAAAAAGAGAGTACCTCTTGATGCAAATATCACAAATAAATCTCAACCTCTAAAGAGAGTTTTAAGAAATCACGGATTATATAAATAAATTCAGATTTATATTCCATACTAATATTCAACTATAGGTGAATATTTAAATACTGGCTTAAATGCGATAATTATTAATTAAATACATTAAACGATGTCAACTTGAAGTCGATCTGTTTCGCATCATGTTCTACTTATAATCGAAAAATTCGAAAATAATATTGATATTATAATGCGTAAGATTAATAAAATCGAGATTTTATATAGATTTTAATTGTATTTATTTAACGGTATTTAGTTAACGTTTGTTAATTGTAAAAAATAATTGTGTTTTGGAAAAATATTTGTGTGATGGATAGTGCAATGACACATAGTGATTTGCTCCGCTGTCTCTTGTCGTGTGAATGATAACACGGTAGAGTGTGGCCTTGAGTACATGCTGTAGCGAGATGTACACAAGACAAACACCAAGGCCACATGCCAGATATCCTCGTGTCCTTGTAGCATTTATTACGAGATAAACTTTAAGCATTCTATTTTTTCCATCTTTGTTAATTATCAATATAATATTATTTCTTTTATTTGAGTAACTTAATTCAACGAATAATTTGCCAGACAAATTATTTAAACTGAAAATTTAAAATGTGATACAGTTTCTCCATGTATACTCAAATTTACAAACTCAAATTTACAAACAACGTCGAAGAAATAATTATTGCCTATATAATATATAGAAGTATCGCAAAATAATTCAAAAGTTTATAATCCTTATTCTGTACCATTCCGATTCTTAATCTATGAATACGATATATTTAATTCATAAATACAGTGGTAATAAAACTCGTATTGTAATACAATCCCTCACGTAATACAAATTTAACGTTTACGTATTGTGTTTATGATTTATGAAAACCTTGGTTTGAAAACTCATTCTTTCTTCGAATTAATAAATAAAAAAAAATATCTGCTTCCGCAAAATAAGCAGTTGTCGCTTCGATGCATTGATGAATCCTAACTAACATGAGCTAATAATTGCTCACTGTAATAACTATGACTGCACGATACCATTTAATATCTAACACATGCCGTGCAATTCAATGATTAATATGACGACACGGAGTAGCACGTACCGTTACCTGCTCGCTCGAATTACGTCGCGAAAATGATAACACGACGGGAGGTAACCTTGAGTACGCAGCGGTATAGTGTATACCATAAACAAACACCAGGGTACACAGTCAGTTATGAAATATTTAACGTATTATAAATGCACGAGGTGTCTCATAACTCGGTTCATCTCAAACATCTCCATTATTTAAAGTAGCAGAAAGAAAAATCATTATGTCATATTAAAGTTATATTTTGAGAGGGAAATATAACATGGCAGTTTCTTTATAGGTCAAGGTGTAGCGGAGATCTGAAGGTCAACTTAATTCTTTTTAATGAACAAATGTTTTCAGTTTTTATAGTCGAATTCGATAGAGCGGCGAATTTTGAGAAAAATCGTTTTGAGAACAATGTTGCTTTGTTTTGTTCATTAACATCGCTATAATTAAGGTAACCATTAATTTGGTTCGATTGAGAGAGCGCATTGGGGAATAGAAATATTACAACTTGAATATTAATCGACGAGATGATTCGTTTCAATTTGATTGATATGTATATAAATGTATATTATTAATTAACAACAAATTTTAACTGTTACACATGTAAGGTTATTTAATTCATTCTTTTAACAACAATTTGAATAGTTGGATAAATATGCCAAAAGAATTATTAAATACTATATGTTGAATACTATAATAAAAGAATTATTGTATTAAATATTATGAATTATTAAACATTATGTGAAAAGTAAAATTTATTTTATTTTTAATAATCAATTATTTATATGAATTAATTTATTAATTTATATGAATTATTATTATTTTCAGATTTTTATTTAAAAAATGGAATTGTTTGATTTTAGTAAATCGAGAAAATTAAATTAAATTGCCACAAAAATGTTGCAACATAGTCTGTTTTATTTATTAAACCTCTGCAGACCAATTGGGACCGTTCGAGACTCAAATAAATTTTCTATTTTGCCGATTCTGTTTCAAATTTGAACATGTACAAAAAAAGTATAAAACGTAAAAATTCAGGTCATATAATTCTGCAATCATATTCCTAAATGTAAATGTAAAAGAACATAACAGAATGTTTTCAGATTTTCTACAGTCCAAAAATCCTTTGAAAAATACAATCCTCACTGACGTTAGTTTGACTAAGCAATGAAAAACAAATTAGTCTGCGAAAGGTTAATTTATTAAAATCACTCTATTATATCTGGAATAAAAAATAAGGGAGAAAGAAAGAGAAAGGCAGAACAATAGCAAGTAATTTCCATAAATACTTTTCCGAGCAAAATAAAAATAAACTTTATTTCTCGAATATAAACATTAAATTTGGTACCGCTGACATATTCTTAACAGAATTTGCAATGAGTCAATTGTACGTATTATCCCCTTATTAAATTAATCTGCTAGAAAATTATCTGTCATTATTTAGAGTACAGAATATTGAAATAATGAAGAATGTTTTATTATGCTTAGGTTCAATGCATCAAAAAATTCTTGGCTTTTGAATCAGATTTTTTTCTATAAGTAATTATTCCTTTTTTAAGCTATTATATTTTTAAAAAAATATTAAAAAATTACAAAATTATTAACTTATACACCATTATGGCTTGTATTCAGAATACATTTATAAAGATGTTAGCGCGCTTCTTTGTCATTCTATCTTTGCTTTACGTCTAATGATAAAGATGAAATTACAAAAAGCGCGCTACATCTTTATAAGCGCATTCTAAATATACTATTTATATTTATACACACTAATTATATGACATTATTAACGTGTACATATAATCTTCTTTTACGAATAAATCAATGAACCGCGAAAAATAAAAGACTGATTTCGACATAAATTTTATATGAATTCCCAATTGAATGAGATAACGAATATCAAATTGACTTTCGAGATTTATTTAAATTATCTCGAGATTGGTTTCAAACAGTTTTTTTTGCTGGAAACGTGATAAATACGAATTTGTATTTTATATAATTTTACGCAGACCTTTTAGCTATTGTCTATTTTATTCAAATCAGCATACATTATTATGACAACAAAAATACATATTCATATTTTATATATTATATATTGCTTTAATTATGTTGTAAATAATGTAAATACATTTACTCATGTACTATTATTTATACGGCAAAATATGTTAAAATTGCAAAATTTCCACATAAAAGACTAGTCTCCAATGCTAAACGTGAAATGCTGAGATTTTGCATTTTTTTAATGTAAATTATTCCTCGGTTATTATGCTTTGGCGAATGGTCAGACGATGAGATTCCGTTTTATTAGTCAGCATAAGTAATATCGGCAAGTGAAATTTTAAAATTCTCAGAGAGGAAAATGAATATAATGAAAAAATGACAGTACGACATTTATAAAAGACCAGTATTTCATTTATGTAATGGCTCGAAAAATAATCCACACGACGTTTAAAGATGTATTTTGGAATTATGCTAATGACTGTAATCTTCGTTTTCTATTATTTCTTTTATGCTACTCCTCTCTTCCTTTAATAAAGATTTTAATGTAAAATTTCCACGAATTATTTTTACATAATTTTAATGCGTACATTTATATTGAGATGTAATATTTAACGACTGACACTTTCTAATTAGGAGCAATTTTTAACAGCAAAGAAATGACGTTCATTAACATTCACGTAGAATAGTGCGTCGAGGAGACCAATGCTAGTTATGTCCAGCCTGGAAAGCTCGGGTGGAAACTGCGGGAATCTTTTGATCCGCTTAATTTGCATAAAGGCACGCTTTGAATGACGAAACGATCAATCAAGTCGCCGCGGGAAACGAGTTACCATCGCTGTTCTTTTCGAGCGGCCACCACCGCTTCGATCGGTTCGATAGTTTACACGCCTCGCTAGACCGCGAACGGCGGAAACGTTGTTTCTCCCGTTCCGAAAGTTCGTTTCTCGCGTTAAGTCGAGCGCGATGCGAACATCAGACGATAACTTCGAAATCGATCTTAATCAATGAGCGCTTCCTCCTTTGCCCCTTGTATCTTCCGGCAATGAAGCAACTTGTTTACTTGTTATGCACTTTAAACGCAAAAAAAAGATTTATGAAAGATGGGATAATATTGATAGTGTAAGATTTCAATGTATTTGTGCTGCAATTTAAAAAAATATGTTATTTAATTCATTTAATAATGATCGTGTCATTGAAGACATAATTTATTTTTTTATTAAAGATGTATGTGTCACATTTCAAAGTATTATCAAAAATTTAAAACTTTCGCTGATTATTCTATTATTATGTTCGAATATTTGTGTAAAATTTAACGATAATTCTCTTATTAATTTAAAGTTCTTTAATTTTTGTTTATAATGCCAATGTAAAATCACGTTTTATGGTACTTATTTGCAAATTGATGAGGAAATTGCGAATCAAATTAAATCTTTACATATACTAATAAAACTCTAATAAATATTCGTGCAAAAGTTTGGATCCACTTACTCGTTTAAAAGTTAATTACTTAAAACTGCAGCAAATTAGGGTCATTTCCGTTGCAAAAACCCTTTATAAACCAAATTTTTTCTTCTTTGCAGCTAGTTTTAGAGCGAAAATTCAGATAGTCACGATCAAAATTTTTTGTCGTTGATTCAGAAGAAAGAATAATAAAAAAACCTGCAGTTTTTAAAATCGATAACTTTTTAGTTAGTAACACATATCTATATAAAAATGTATTTGGCGCAAGACGCTATCGCGTCGATTGATCCGTATATAAAATTATAATTAAAGTTTGATTCTGAAATCTGATGTACATTTTGTATCAGCTTTCTAAAATGAATTTTAGAAGTGTTATAATTTTTATTATGACTACTGATGTAATAAAGTACAGTAGCTTTCTTTTTCTTTACTGATTTTTTTCGCATAAATCGATATTTATTTGATTTAAAAATGGAATATCAGCAGAACACATTTACATGCAGTCCTACAGCTGCAATGCAGTTAATTCTAAGCTTATTGAAAACACATGAGTGTGTAATCGAAAAGAGAATTGCATTGGTTCAATATAATGTACTTGTTCTACTGGTAGAGGAAGAAATATACGGTCCGACTATAATTTACTTATTCTACTGTGAGAGTTGAATCTATGGTCTGCCTGCGATGTACTTGTTCTACTGCAAAGAGAGAATATATGGTTTGAGTATAACTTAGTTATTCAACTCCGGATAGAGAAATTTATAGAATATTAGTATTTCGATTGCGTTTTCCTATATTTTATAAAATATGGGCTATATGTTATAAATTCTCTAATCAATATTTCACATTACTCTGCTACTTTACATTAATATTCAGCTTGTGTTTTATTAATAATTACTAAATTATAACAATTACTAAACTATTATTAATATGATGTCAATTAAAATTAAATTATAATTTGGGACATTACTTGCAATAATAACTATCGAAATTTTTAATATATTATTATCTTAAAAGGGAAATAATTATGTAAATTATAACGCGCTAATTTTTTTGTATTATAAAACAAATATTGGTGCAATATATTGTACGTCTAAGTTCGACATTTGGATGAAAATCGAACTCACGGCGAGCAATAAAGAAAAATCGATCGAAAATATTTTCTCGCGCTAACACAACGTGTCAGTATACGATAAATTCTCCCCGTCTTCCCGATATCACCCGTTGTAATTGCGCGTACGATTGTGCCAGCCGAACGACGCTTTGTTACACGATAGCGTCGAGGATTCCCGGCGCTATCAAGAACTGGAATTCCATTTCCAGGCCCCACGGGCGCAACTTTTTCTATTCTTCTGGTCCGGCCTGATTTATCGTCACCTTTACGTTTCACGTGTTCCACGTGCTCGGGGTCTTTCTACGGGTACACCCTGCGGTACACTCACGTGATTGATACGAGGTTGTAGATCGTGGGGGTAAAGGGACGTTCCATAAGCCTCGCGTGCGGCCGGAATTCCCGATTTTCCGCTCTTTTCCCTTCCAGTCGATGTATCCTTCGAAAGTGGCCGACGATACCAGCATGTTAACCATTCGCACGTATCCTGGCTGCAAATTGCAACAGATACGTATCCTTCGAGATTACTTCGTGATACTTTTTAAAAAATGTATTTATTGAGATACTGCTCCTTTTCACAATAAATGTGTTAATAAAAAATTCTATTGTGAAATAATATTTTTTATTAACATGCTGGTATTGGTACGTGAGCACAATTATTAAGAACGTTGCCAACAATAATGTATTATAGTGTAGTAATATAAAATCCTATCTAAACATATCTAAAATTGTTCTATAAGTTTAAAATTTAATAAAATTCTGTTAAAAAGAAAAATTCTTTTGTGTGAGGATTTACAAGTAGCATGTAAGATAGCATCATTCTCATGTATTATATATTAATACAGATATCGATTCTTCTGCATGACATTACAAGAATGATAAATTTTTTGCAAATCATCCAATATTATAATATAGATGTGTCATTAATAGCATAATTAAAAAATAAATCAATGATTATTAACAGATTGAAATCTATTGATAAAAATTTCGTTGAATCTGTGAAAAAACTTTATGTAATATTGTGTTCCAGAGGCCGAAGTGAGATCGCCACGTTTCACTGGATCGGGCTGGCTAGCTTTTCCCGCCTTAAGAGCTGCTTACAAACATGTTCAATTAGAATTGGAATTTCGGCCAGAAGCATGGGACGGAGTGCTTCTCTTGGCGGGAGAACGAGACGATCTTCAGGGAGACTTTATGGCCTTGATACTGCATCACGGTTTTATCGAATTTAGGTATTTGAATTTTATATTTTACATTACTTGAACCGTCAGCTAATAATGACAATTTGTATATTATGAAACGTTGATAGCAATATGTTGTTAGTGATAAATGTAAAGTTTATGTGAGAAATAGCATTTGCTCTGATTGGAAAAATATTTATGAAAATTAATTTATTATTATTATTTTTCTAATTTTTTTAATTTTTTGCGTCTTGAGAGCAGTGTAATGAAAGTCAAGTGGAAACTGAACGATTGGATTTTTTATCTGTGCGAATAGATATTTAACACAGTACAAAACTGTTTAATTAAACAGATGAAATCAAAGAATATTCCGTATAAAATTTATAACGAGAAACATTAGCAAACAATATCATAAAAGAAACACTGGTAGCAAACTCTTAATAGGATTAAGTTCACAGAGGACGAATAACATCGGAATATATTTAGTTAGAAATTAAGAGATCGTAAATGTCGTCAGAGTGATGAAAGTCGATGAAGATTCTACGAGAACGTAAACTTCTTAAACAGTATCAAGAATGAGGTTCATCGATTTTTTTTACTCCGCAAGGAGAAGCAAGTTGTATTGAATATAAAGTTGTACGAGACACTTTATAGGACACTTTGGCGCCATAATTTCGGAGACTTTGCCGTGAGTTTGACGTGGTCATTAATTAAGCATTCCGTGCCGGGACTAATTTTTCGTTTACAGCTTAATAAGCCGTGACTTAATGGAGCCCACGTACGATTTATGAGCGCCGTGCAAAAACTAAAAGTTTACCTTTTGCAATATAAGTCTGATCTCGTTCCACCTCTTTTACGGCGTTTTGCGCCACCCCGTCGAGCATCAATGGAAAACTTTTTCGCCGTGAAAACGATGCCGTAGGATTTATTTTACAACGCACTAGGTAAAAGTTTCTCCTACAAGTACATCGCGAAGTGTTATATCACCACATGACACTTCTAATATTACGACAATACTTGCCTTAATATTGCGATATACATGGTAATAGGAGGTTGCACAGAAAAAAATGACTATTAAATCAAATTCTTTGTTTTATATGGTATATAAGCAAGAATATAAAATTTTCTTGGAAGAATTTGATAATCTTGATCAGACAAAATTTGCTTATATGAAGAAACAAAATTTCTTTATGTTAGCAAATTATGTCTCTTTGAGATTATAAATACTTCCAAGGAGATTTTATATTTTTGCTTATATATGAAACAATGAATTGTTGATTTGATGCTAATTTTTTTTTCTGTGTATACTCAAACATTAAGACACATTATTCGTATATATAAACGATTTTGTTGAAAAACTCTCCAGGTATGATTATGTCAGCAATATAACAATATTTGTTGTTAATGAGACTAAATGTAATGTTCATTTGAGAAATGATATTTGTTTTGATTGGAAAAGTAATTTTTGGAAATTAACTTATTACTACTATTTTTCTAATTTTCTACATTCCAAAAGCAATGTAATTGCATAACTTTAATAAGTCAAGAAAAATATCAGGAAAAAATTGTACAAATTTTTTCTGATATTTTTTTATTCATTAAAAACATACAATCTTTTTCTATCTTATATAAAAACTGAAATTATTAATAATAAATATACATAAATATTTTTTATTAAAATAAAGATAAATTATATTCTTCAAAAAGTAAGTTTAAGAATTCTTTATATCAAAATAATTAATACATCTATTTTTTTAAATTGTCATGAAATCAATTATCTCTTATCTTAAGCAACACTAATGAGTTTATAAAATAAAATATACAGATGCATAGTTTGGAATTAATTTAAAATGGATAGAATATTCTTTGTACATTTATTTTATAAGACGTTGAATATTTCACGTGAGCTTAATGTTTGTTTTTTATGTACTGTATACCGCGCGAAGGAAGATGCCGTGCACGATACTATACATTTGCGCAATAAAGTTGATCCGGCAGATAATGGTGATAGCCGTTCTATTTATCGTCACATTAAACCTTCGAAAAACAGTCGCGACAATATGAGAGGATACTAAATATTATCGTATCTCATAATCGTTTATTACAATGTGCAATTATTAACATGCTCTAATAAGGATTCACAAACAGCGATAATTACTTATCGAAGTTGATATTTTACGCGATTTATCGACTAGCAGCCGCAAATCTCGCAAATAAGCGAAACGAACGAATTCTCTCCAATGGCGAAAGGTTTTCATAAATCACAAAAGATATACAAACGCCGTATATATATTACCCTCCACAAGTGACAGTATTAAAGTAAGAGCTTTATTACGACTATACTTATGAATTAATTACATCGTTCATTTGGAGCAGAAATCGGAACGATAGAGAATTGGGATTACGAACTATTGTTTCATGATATATACAGGTGATAATTATCTCCTCAGCGACGCTTGGATTCGAATATGTATTATATCGCGCTTTGAACTTTTGGTTTAAATGCAATTTGCCTAATATTTCGATATTGATAACGTGAAATAATGTATGAAGCGTCGGGTCGAGTTATTCACATAACGAAAACCCGTGGTTTTATCGAATATATATTGACAATTAATTTAAAATTACAGAAATAAAATGTTTAAAGTTTATTTCATGAAATGTAAAATATCTCGATGAAGGCTGATTAATGACGCGGCCTCGATGTTTTTTGTTGGGTATCTCGTTACTACACAAATCCTCTGCGCGCCGTTTTGTCATTCACATGACGAGATTCGAGCTGGCAAATTGCGTCGTTACATTATCTGTTGAAATACAATTATTTTTTACGAACAATTAACAATCTGTGCGGTTAATTAACTCTCATGGTTGACTAAAGTTTGATTGTATGTTTTCGCATAATTGTGTCTCAATTAGTTACTATATATATATATATATATACATATATATACAAAATTCAATTTTATTAATTATAGTATTGAAAAATTAATCTCTCTCTCTCTCTCTCAAGTCGATTTTTCATGATTGGAGATCGTGGTTTGCATTTGATGTATGTTCATGCGTGTTCTGTGGTGTCTTGTCAAAGATATATTCTCGATGGTTTACCATTGCCTTCCGAGAGAAAAATCAATATCATTTTCGAATTTCTCAATCATAAACGGGGCATCGCAAGTACGAAGCAAATCGACTTTAAATCGAATTGATATTTAAATGTGTTTAATGAATGAGTATTGTAATCAAACTTGCATTTTATCATTTGTTACCTGATATTTATATAACGTTTATGATTTGATAAACTCCGCCGTTTGAGATTATATTTATTGTGTTTATTTGCGAGATTTGCGGGTGTCGAGGGGATTATAAAGCTTCGTACTTTTTTCGCGTTCTCCTTCCAATGCGATGTACAATAATAAAGTGCGCGTCGGGTGAGATTAACATCGGGAGTAGCGTGTAAAGTGCAGTGAGATAATCTTATTCTGGTGATTAGTATGTGTAGTTGTAATTAATCGTATTTTCAAGTGTTGTAAATGTAATGAACGAATCTAACAATGAGACGAGAAGGGGGAAGTGATAGTAAAGTAACTATAGAAGTCTAACGTATAATATCTCATAGAGATTTTAATATCTTAAAACAAATGACTGGAATAAAGTAATATAAATATATATTCTACGTATTAAGATAAAAATAATATAATTAATATAATTATATTAGTTTTTTGAATATTTTATAGAAATTGCACAAGTTTTTTTTTCGGAAGAATTATGATTTAAAACATTATAAAAATATGATAAGAAAATAATCATCTAGTTTTGTGTAAACAATCACCTGTTCTATAATTTATTTGAGATCATTGTGTATATAAATTTATATTAAATATTTTTTTAAGTCTGAAAAAATGATAATTTTACTTTGTTAAAAATTATTTATCATTAAATAGATTAAAATGCATTAAATTTTCATATTTATTGCTTAGATAATTAGTGAAAAGCAAAATAAAGAAAAATAAATCTGTGACAAATGTATAAAATATTGTCAATTTTGAAATATAAAATTTTTATTTGAATTCCTTCATAATGTTTGTATCTCCTGAATAAAAATTGAAACGAGAGTTAATGTTTATTCTATACACATTTAAATAAAATTACAATTATTCTTATATAATAAAAATAATTGTAATTTTATTT
>QKQZ01055536.1:0-18438 GCA_003595255.1 Solenopsis fugax | reverse complement strand
TATTTGTAGAAGATAATTCCCCAATTGTACTATCTAATGCTACATTTTTTTCTGAGTGTAGCACTCTAGGCTTAAGAATATTCAGTATATTTATTTTACTAAAAAGTAACTTTTAAATGTCAAATATTGCGCATAAATATTAAAACGTATACCCGCCAATTGGCTGTAAAAGAAGAATTATCTGAAACGATGTGGGACATCCAATATCCTAAAGGGAAGACGTTTTTTAGTCTCTACCTCTTTCTCAGGAAATAACAAGCTTTGCATAAGGCGATGCGAACATCGATACACAATCATGCACGTTATTCACGCTTCGAACTTATTTGCCTTTTGCCGATGACTGGTACACGAGTGCGCTGTACATTCGAGGCTCCTCATCCATATTCAGCGATCAAACGACAAACGTGAAAAGACGAAAATATCTCTAAATCGCGTAAAAACGAATAAAATCGTCTAAGATATTGCAAACATCCTCAAAGCAGATGTGAAAAATCTATATCCTGTCGTCGGTTCCATGATTCGATGAAGTTTTGCTCTTCTTCTGCCGCCCTTACGTCGCAGATTTTTTTTCATCCGTGTATTATCGGAGCAATCTTCCATCATTATTGGAAAATATTTTAATGATCTTCTTTAATGGATTTGGAATCAGAGCTTTCAAGCGCACAAAGAAGAGTATATAAAAATGGTCAAAATTGGCCTAGAGAAGAAATCTAAAAAACTAATTCTACATTGTTTTTTTGATGTATGTGAAAGAGAAAAATAACATTTGTAATTCAGGCAATGCGAGAAAACTGCTGATAACAATAAAATGTCATACAAACTACGTAATGCATACATGATATTATGTTTCATTTTTCTTTATTTCTGTATTAATCCTGATCAGCCTTGTATACATTTTAATATGTATTTAATATGCTTATTTTTAGATGCATTTTCCATACAGATTTATACATAACAGCAATTTTTAATTAAAAAATATTAAATTATTTTAAATCACTCTTCGTCCAATCTAGGATCAACGACAAGGACGTGGTGACTATTGATCCCATTTTTTGTTTTTCGTTGTATTTTGTTTTTTTTAATTATTTTTTATTTTATTTATTAAAGAATACAAAAATCAAATTATTTCAATAATTATTTTAATGACGCTTCCGCGCGCGAGAGATCTTCTGAGAATGGTCAATATTAATTTTCATACAGTTTAATGAATATAAAATAAAAATATAACATACTATAATAATGCTTTAATAATGTTATATACTATAATAAATTAAAAAATGTTTAATACTAAAAGAAATGGACAAAAACATGCATAAAAAATAAAAAATAATTTAAAACATAATTACAAAAAACAAAATACAAAGAAAAACAAAAGATGGAACCAATGATCACCACATCCTCGTCGTTGGTTCTAGGTTAGACAAAAAGTGAGTTAAAAATATTTAATATTTCTTTATTAAAAATTGCTGTTTTGTATAGGTTTCTATGCAAAATGCATCTGAAAATAAACGTAGATATATAAATTAAAATATATACCAGTCTGATCATATAGAAATAAGAAAAATTGAAATCTACCAATGTCACGTATGCATTACATATTTTATATGACATTTTATTGTTATCAGCAATTTTCCCCGCACTTTCCGACATTATAAATATTCTTTTTCTTTTTCATATACATCAAGAAACATTTTGAAATTAATTTTTCAGGTTTCTGTTCGGGAACAATTTTGGTCATTTCCATATATTCTCCTTTAAGGAAACGCTAAATTATGCACACGGTTATTACCTGAGATAAAATATTTAAGAAACATAACACAACGTTATAAATTAAAAATTCTGTGCGAATATTTAAAATCGATAAATATAACGCGATGAATTAATCTTTCATACATTTCGAAAAGGAAATTATAAAGAATAAAGGAACGCATATTTTAGAAGCAAATATTTGCCTCCGGCTTGCCCGTTTTAATTTCAGTCTACTGGCTTGTACCATAGGATAATTATGCTTGGAATTGTCCGATATAATCTTCCTCTTGTTATTACAATTTTAAAGATAATCGCGAAATAAATCTTCGGCAGCAATAAAGGGAATTAATAGCGGCAATTAAAGCAAGACGTGCGTGCACTATAAAGATGTCGAGTAACGAAGGAGAAACTTTGCGCCAAAAGAAGCCCCGGAATGGAAAATAGATCGCATTCATTTCGAGGATACTTGGGATGTCCATTTCTGTCGTCTGAAGACAAATCTGAGCTATAATAGCCCATAAATTCCCGACCGGCTCGGAGTTTTCTTACTGCCACAGTCTCGAGTGTAAAATTGTTTTCTTTCGAAGATACTCTGACGTAAGAATTTGAAAAATTGACATCGATATTTCTTGCGAAATAGCTATACCAAATATCTATTACATATACGACAGATTTTTCAGAAAACGCGCGTATAAGCGTTGTTTTAATATCTCCTCGAGAAAGATATTCCGCGCGTCTATTTTCTGCGCAACAACTCAATTTCTCGACTGTTTCGTCTGACGAACGACGACACGACGGAAGGGACGATTACGAATTAAGATGCGCGTGATATCGAAGAAAAATGTCCATTGTCGTTGCGCGATATGAGCGAAAAAAAAAAGAAATCTCTGACCGCGCGGAAGCGCGTAAGGAGGAAACTGGGAAGGATTGCTCGGCGAATGGAGGTAGATAAAGAAAGGAAAAGAAAGGGAAACGCAGACGGTATTCCGAATGAGTCCGTGGAATGGAATATAGATCATACGCGGCGTGCTTTGAAAAGCGTAATCGCGAATAACGTTCGCCTCCTCTACGCTCCTCTGCCAAAGCGTCCGTTCTTCTCACTCGTTTCCTCAGCGCTCGTTGAATATGGATGAAGCACAGTCGCACTCGTCGGCGGGTGGATACGCAAGCTTAAGGTATTTCGCTACAAGGATACTCTTCCGGATTTTTCCTTTTCCCCTTACCTACAACTGTGGTTCTATCGTCTCGTCACTCTTTTCTTTGCGAAAGAGAGACTCGAGCGTAGGCGAAAGTTGAATGAGATGGTCCCAAGTAGCAAGCTGACGTTATTTGTTGTCACTTTAACGTCAAAATAACACTACCTTTGACATTTTGACGTCAAAATGACGACAGATAACGTCAACTTGCTACCTCGGATACGATAGAGTGAAATTTTTGGATTTATGTAAGAATATTAAAGTAAAACTACCGTTTATATATTTGCATATAGTGAGTATAAAAAGCATTCTTACAGAAGTTATTTTTTAAAATCATTTTTAGAAAGTAAACATTAATTAGCAATTTATTTTATTAATTTTTCTATTAATAACATGATAAATTGTATGTGTATATATATATATATACAGTTAGGAAATTGTCTAAATGCAAGATATGGAAGTTCATTTTATGTTACAAATTCACCAAATATAATTTTTTAAAGAAAACACGATTGGAAGTAAAAACTCTTGCCAATGATACATTTCTATCAAAAGGACGCTTTTAATTTAAGTAACATAAAATATCTTATGTCCGGATAATTAATTTTGTGACTGTATATAAAAATATCTTGTTTATTTAAAATTATTCCAAATTTAATTAAATTTAAAACCAGATAAAAATAGTGATAAAGTAAAATCAGTAATTTATGGCAATTTTATTTAAATACATGTTTCAGGCCGGTATTTATAGTCATAATTTTCAATCTTTGATTGAAAAAAAAAAATAAATGAGCTTATGACTGAATCTATAATTAATTACGCTTTCAATCAAAGATTGAACATTATTTACGACTATGAATACCGATTTCAATCTAATTTTGTTAATAACAAACCAATAATTTTTTTCAGTTTGAACACAAGTTTGTTTTTGATGGAAATGTATCACAAAAATCTTCATTTCTAATCGAATTCTCGCTAAAAAGTTATAATATTTGGTAAATTGTAGTGTAAAATAAACTCCCAATATCTTGCGTCCAGATAATTTAAAGGGACTTTTATTCAAGGAAAAAAACACCAATTATTAAAAATAATAACTATTTCACGTTATGTTTCAATGTACTTTTAATACTCCGTATCAAAATCTGTTCTTAATTCATCATAAGCAACAGGTGTTTTTATATAGTTTGAAATCCTAAAGGTTCCCATAAGAGTATTATATTATTTGTGGATCTGATCATTTTTGTCGTATTGAGTATTTTTCACTAATCTGTTATTTTTCATTAATCTGTTATTGATATCGTAGCAAGTTATTCTACGCAAGAAATGCAATCACGCAGGAGTATAGAAAACACGAAGATTGCTCGATTTAATAGAATATCGGCAATTTTGCTCTCATTCGTCACAATATAAAAATATCTCTTCGCTTAATATTCTAATTATGTTCGCACAAAGCAAATAATATTAACGATGTTCGAACGAGACATCAATATTCTATTAAATTTAACCATTTTTATTTTGACATAAATTGACACTCACCGTTGTCGTTACAATTGCAACCGGGACGCCACAACATACGAGTCTCTCGTTGATCGTGTTTGACGTTCGCGTCCATGTCCATGGCGTCGCCCTCATTTCGATGCTATGTCCAACGAGATCGGGAAATTTTTATCGCGCACTATCCAAACCCGTTCCTCCATTTCCGCATTCCGGCATTTCGCAATGAATGATTAAACAAAAGAGAAACTGAATTAGAATTTTTGATACTGAAACAAAAAAGAATTAATTAGTGTTATAATTACAGCCAACGAGCACGTTTTCTTTGATAAGTATTATTAATAATTTTCATTTTTGTTTCTTTTCTTTTTACTGATCTATTTTGGTCTACTGGTTGTACAATGTACAACTTTTTATAAGAGATATAAAAGACATATTTGCTTTTCGAATGCGGATATAACGCTATGATGTTCAACACTGAACTTAACCTTTTCATGCCTGGCTTTTTCCTGTAATAATTAGTATTTAATTCACATCTTACTAAAGGTTTTTTTTAAGGTCGTTGATTATAAATTTGTAATCAAAATTTCAAATGAATTAAAATGAGTTTCACTCAAATCTAACAAAATTTTGCATTTTGATCAGGATTAAATAAGTTAACATATCTTTTTAACTAAATTAAGTCAATTTTAATTAAGTTAAAACGAATGACTTATAAAATTAATTTAATTACTTAGAAAATACTTTTTTAAATCAAGGAAATGTAANTAGAAAATACTTTTTTAAATCAAGGAAATGTAAAAATAAATATATTTATTTGAATATAAAAAATCTTTTCAGTGTTTTAGGAATTCGTAATTTTTTAAAATTAGATTACTCAAAACAATTATAATATAGATCAAATAAATTTTTTATATTTTATTTGTATTACAATGTATTTGTATAATGTATTAAATTTATATTAATAAATTTAATAACAAAGAAATATTGTTGTTTATGTACGATTGTATTTTTTCTTTTAATTTTTTTTTCTATTACATAGCTAAACTTTTAACTTTGGAAAAAAATTAATAAATTAAAATTTATGTCTCCAAAATAACTAGTTAAAGTTAAAAATTATAACATAAAATTAACTAAATCAAGTTAAAAATTATTAATATTTTATATTTTTTTATATTATTTAACTTTTAACTTTTTAACTATTACCTTACCCTGATTTTGATCCATTTTTAATTTTAGAATTTTTACTCCAAATTCACCTTCAACGACCTCGAAAATCTATATGCCTATAGCAACTTATATATGAATACAATAAAAGTTTGGTCTGTTACATAAAATCTGCAATTTGAAATTAAATAGCGTTTTTTTTTTCATAAAGCTGTTACATTGATCTTCAAAATGAGTCCAGAAAGAACTTGCTATATTAATTTTTGTGGAAAATATATGCATTTCTCACTTTCACCTCGTTTAACAAATATTTGACAAAGTATGCAGATCAAGGGATAAAATTTACAAGAATGTTGATTTTTTTGTGAAGAATCCTATTCTTCATCTTTAAAATAAGCCCACGAAAAAATCGCTCTTCATTTTTATGGAAGATTATGAATTTTTGAAGAATTGGGACATGTATCCAAGCCTGAAAGAGTAAGGCGGTTGATTATTAACTTGTATTAATTTTAGAAATAAAAATGAATTAATTTTAAAAATAAAATTACTGAAAAAAATTAATAATTAGAAATAAAAATGAATGAAAAAAATTGAAAAACAGTCTTTTTTGAGGCCTTAAAAAATCTTTATTTATTCGGATATATTCATTTCTCGACCTTTTAACGACATTATTATTGTTTTAGAATACGGTTTTTGAGTTCATCCAACATATTTCTGTATAAAGATAAGTGTAAACAATCAAAATGTATTTTAGAACAATGATTAAATGAGATGGCTATAAATACCTAGTTTATTGTCAGAAGAAAATAGGAAATCAATTCAAAGCTCATGTTATTCGAACAAACATATCTCTTTTGAGTTTATTTAATCATTAGGAGCACAAAAATATTAAATAATATCAAAATAATGTATCAAACATTTTAACAATAAATATCAATAAAAATAATTATGTCTCTCTTTTTAGTATTTTGACAAAAATATAGTTTTTTTACCGTAAAGTTTTTTTACTCAGTTTTTACTCCAAATTCAACAATACTCATTTTTTCATCTCTAATTAAATTCAATCATTTTTATTCTAACATGAATTTACACTTACAGGTGTAACAATAGCACCAGGTCACTCAAGCCGCAACGTATGACTCTCTTCTCGTCGATCGTTCGAAATGCGTTACACATAGACGAGGTACCAGTTCACAATCGTCCATTACCCGAAACACTTAACCCCAAAAACGTCTGGTAACGACAACGTGAAATTCACGATCGCGTCCTTTGCTGCATATTTGGATTTTTGACGCAACGCTGCCATCTTTTCACGGTGCAACGTACCTTCAACGGATCACCGAAAAGTCTACCGCGACTTCGACAGATTCACCCGAATGAACCAGCTCCGTTGTCGAAATACGTTTCTTCGGGTTTCGGCACTCGCGACACGGTTTTTGATGCGAAAAAGTCGGAAATTCGGAAACGAAACTTACAATAACGGCGATGGTCGACTACAGTCAACTTCACGTCGTTGCCCCGCGACGAGCCGTCGTCGTATCCTCGCTCAGCAAACGCGGCTTTTCCGCGAGAGTTCGTCATCCACTACGCCACGCATTCCCGAAAAACGTACTCCGGAGGAAACCGTATTCCCAAGAAACGCATTTTCGAGAGCGAAACACCCTCGACTCAACGGAAAAGAATAGACGACGATCGCGACGAGCATGAAAACAAACAACGCGACTCGCGACTCAGGATACACTGACGCGCGGCGGGAGGAGGGGGGCGCTTAATGACGTAATGAGCGGGAAACGCTCGACGCGTAACGCCGCGTACACATGGGGCGTGAACTACGCAACGTGAATGTCGCTATCGAATGTCACGCTTATGTCCATTTTCACCAATGTAGATTAACTTGGTTTAATTTACTCTTTATCCTTTTCTAGCTCTAAAAAGCCTATTGCACAATGAAAAGCACAGGCAGCAGGAACAGAAAATAACAACAGGATTTCACAACTTCTGATTAGTTCGCAGATATTTTTCGCGACTTCTGATTGGTTGAAACTTAATATTGTTATTCCGTTTCTGTTGTCTGTTTTTTTATTGTATAAATAGACTTAAGTTAAACTGAGATCAATGTTAATCTACTAGAAATAGACATTAGAGATGAAAATGATTTAACCTGACGGTAACTTACTTGATAAATTACGGTAGATTACCCGGTAATTTTGAAAAGCTAATGAAACGAATTTGATACAAAACTTAAAAGGAGCATTTAATCTTTAACATGAGTAAAACGTTTTATTTAACTCACATTCTCCATAAAATATTTTAATGCTGTATTCGTACGCTACATACAGCATGTAATAATTAGGAAACTAGTTACGTACTAACTAGGGAAATTTCAAATAAAATTTTTTATTAGGATTTTCAAAATAAAAGGTGTGAAGGTGCAGTCTCAGTCGACACAATTTTTAACTGCTATATAATTTAAGAATAATTTTTTGTATAACAAATATTTCGTGATTTATATCATAATTACTTTAATATTATATCATAATTTAATATTATATCATTTAATATTATATCGTAATATTTATATCATAATTACTTTTATCTATTGCTTTCTTTTATGTAATATAAATATGCAAATGCTACATATTATTTATATAACAAGTAATGTAATGCTTTAATTATTGTATATATAATATTATATATATATATAATAACATTGAAACATTGAAACTATATAGATGCTATACAAAAAAATAATTATAATAAGATGATATAAATACACTATCATCGTTACTTTTCAAAAGAAACAAAATTATAATATAACAACACATTGTTACAATTTTCGCATTATATAATAATAATTGTAATACTGAAACATAGTCATGCATTATATAGTGAACACACAACTATGTCGAGGTATAGTCTTTTAATTTATATTTTTCGTACTGTCATACTTTACAGTCTTACATTGCAGCATCTTTATTTATTACCCTAATGTTTTAACGATGTAATATGTAATTGAAAAATTTTAATATAAAAAACAAAAACACTTAAATTTACAATTATATGTACAAAATAAACTTTCTGTAATAGCTGGAAACTATACTGCAGGAATATCTAACAAAAAAATATATAGAATAATGTTAACAACATTAAAACTAAATTTTTAATTTAACTTTTTTTCGAACATGTCAACAAAAACATACCTTTCTGTAATACTTTTCTTTCTCTGGGAGATACGAATCCCACTTTTGACATTAAAGAGACTTTAATTCTCGTTCATTCGTACTCATATCCTTTTAAAATTTGTGCATCAATCTAATAACGTTTATTATTGATTGCTTACCAAAAATCGATTTTCTTGGAAATCATTACGAAAGCAAAAGTATCTAAGTTTTCGATTCTCTTAATTAAAAACAGCAATAATTTAACAAAAACTATATTTAAGTAGATTTTTTGTATATGAAGTAAAAGTGTACTTTTCAATTTATTAATTAAATAAAGAATTTTTAACGGTATACAAGACATTTGCACAGTTTAAGTTAAGACATGGGAATATATTAATACTCTACTGCTACGTTTCTCTACGTTCTATAGTTAAACAGTGATCAAATTGCTTCTCACGAGAATTCGGGAATAAGGTAACCTAGTTGAAAGCTAGGCATTAGAATAGAGCATTCGGTAAATCTAGTAATCGAAGTCTCGCGAACACAGAAGCTGTCTCACCCTAATGCACGTCGCGCCCTTCAAAATCGCTTCCTCTTCCCTTTACCGTTCCATTGTTTGATAATGAATTGTAGTGGATCCTGTCATGAAGGAAGTTAGAGGATCAAACCGGAATTTCCGTTCGACATCCGTTGTACAAGATGCGTCTAAAAAAAAAGCTCTAATCTTTTTTTATCAAGAGAGCCATCAAATTTTTGTGATGATTGAGGGACCGGATAAAATTTTTGAAAATCGTGTAAAAACTAAATATCTTATACATATATATGTGCAACTTTCTTGGCAGACCATAAGACTCTTAAAGTCATCCTGTCTTATTTATTCTTTAAATATGAACTGAGGTAAATATTAAGTAAGAATAACATTGAAAACGTTTTATCACAGAAATCCAGACAATTTATAAATCTGTGAAAAATGTTTCAATTCTACAAATCTTGAAAAGTAAAAGATTTCTACGTCTTTCAATTATATCATGTCCTATTTATTGTGCGGTAAGATTGCAAAAGATTAAAGTGGTTCTATTCTCGAATTTGCATGGAAGAAGAGAGAGAGAGAGAGAGAGAGAGAGACCGAAAATCCAGCTGAGCCAAGCGGTACATTCGACGTGCACGAACGTGCAGTTAAGCTCGCTGTTGGATATACATGGGTCCCTACGCGAAACGCGCTGTTCTGCCCGATTAAGCCGAATGTATTGTTGCAAAGTCGCTTCGCGTTACCGAGTTGCCGCTCCGTTGTTTGCCGGAAGTGCTGTCTAGATCCGCCACTAACGTTCTACGTTAGGCGTGCACACGTTTCCGACTGCACTGTAAACGCTCTTATTAACGACGTCGAGATCAGTTATGCAGCTCTTTGAAAAAATCTTAATTGTTGCTCGAATATCGCGAATAATTGTGAAAGGCGAGAGGGATTTTTGTCGATTATTTTGACTTATCTTGGCTTAATTTCTCTTTGTATAGAACGTTCTTGAAGGATAAAGACTTTGCACAGATTCGATTGAGTATTCCGCGATTCCCGCCATCGTGGAATAGTTCCGCGTTCCGCCCGTTCCGCCAATCTATCGCGTCGTATCACGTCGGCGGAATCAGAGAGGTTTGTTTTTACTCGGTTTTTAATAACTGTTTTGAGGTGTCTAAGCGACTCGTTCGGACGGATGATTGTCATTAGTATCGAATAATATCTCGGGAGAGTCGAATGAAATATACAAACGATCGCCATTATACATTAATCAACGTACGCGATCAATGTAAATCGCGATTGTTCGATAATAACCTATTGTCTCGCCGATAGGACGAAGTTGTCCCGTTTGCCCGTGCAAATCTTCCGCGTGAAGTGATCACGGTTACTTGTGTTTCGCTAGAGATCGATGGCTCTCCTGTCTGACCGAACGAACGAGAGAGAGCGAGAGAGAGTAAAAATGACAATGAGTGCAAAAATTATTGCAAACAGACGTAATACCCCAAGCAGAACAACGAATCACAATAATGTCAAAGTGAATCGTGATTGAAAAGTGACTTTTAATGATCATTTTGCAGTCACTTTGACATCATTTTGATGTCGTGATGACTCCCTGTTCTGCTTGGGACTATCCCTATTGTTTAAGTTTCTAGTCTAGAAGAAAGGCTATCGCGTCACATCAAATCTGACTATCCTGCCGAAAATTGGTTAAAAAATCGGAGCCTGCTGAAAATCAAAGAGGTAACTACACTCTATTTTCCTAAAAATAAGAGATCATCAAAATTTAAAGCACTTAGCCGGAGACTTTTTCCGTCTGCCGAACAGCCGGAGATTTATTTGAAAAGCTGAACTTTCCGGCCGAAAACCGGACGAAACCTCTTTGATTTTCAGTCAGAAACTCTGGCTTTCAACCAATCTCCGGTATGAGAGCCAGCGTTGATAAACTTTTCTCTAAAATTTAAACAATAGATTTAGATGGTAGTGATCAAAGTTCACGTATTCGAATCAGTATCAAGAATATCGCGTAGTACCACCGTGGAATAAAATTTCGTGGAATGAAATCTCGGGAGTATCAAATAAAATCTCGCGAGTGCCGAACAACATAAATAAATTACGTTAATTCGATCTTCTTCAGCGATGACAAACTACAGATGCTGTTATTGAAATTGTACATTACAATAACCAAGAAGATTATAGAAATGCTGCTTAATAGAGGAGAGTTGAAAATGTACCAGTCGCTTAAATTTTTCTGCATTAATATTTTACATTTTTACTTAATGTAAGCATTATATAATGGCACAAATATGAAATAAATGAGAAATGAGTGATATGGACAAAAATTTAATAGATTTTACATCTTGTTTTGTGATGCTGACAACGTTTTAAAAAATCAGGTACAAGTGATGTTAATTTTTGATCAATTTATGTATTTTGACATCCTTGTTTTTCCATCATATTGTTATTCGTTAATTATTAAATATTTGATTCTTTTGATAAATTATTAATAAATTAAGTATTAGTTAATGATTCCTTATATTGTTGATTATTTTAATTCATAAATTTGACACTTTCAAAGACGATACGATTTAGCTAGGAGATCAATAGACAGTACAATTTAAGTGACTTTTTGTAGCACATTGCTAAAAGATTAATAAATTAATTTGTGAGTAAAAGATTAAGCATTGTAATAATATTTCAAACATTGAACTACAATTTGCAACGTTTATTTGCGTACAAATCAGTTCCAAGGAGATATAACAAATTATCTAAGTGGTATGCAACTCTCCTCTAGTTTCAGAAAGCATTGTTAAGATTATGATAATAATTATATAGTCTTGTAAACAGCTTCTTATATTTACAGATCTTCAGGCTGCTGCTTTGTTCTGCAAGGCTTTTTTCTCGGTGAGTCTGATTTCTATCCATGTCTTATTTTATACTTCGATATAAATCATTTTCCGTCAATATGCTGCGTTTATATTCTATCTTAATGACATTGGTGCGATTGTTTAAACCATGATTTATCGAGATTTATAATGCCGTCCGTGACAGTTAATTTATATAGAATGGATGGGTTGATGAGAGACGGTGTTGATAACCGCAACTGACATGATCCAAACTGGCACGTGAGCTTGGTTACGTCGTGTACCAATGAAGTGTTCTACAACGTATGTCTAGTTCCCATTAGGCACTATCCAACGCTGGCTTTGACAGCTGTCGAATGATGCGTGCTGCTAGCGTCAATCTGATACAACAACAGTTTCCAAACCTTCCTAAAATTTATGTTATCTTCACAAATTGAAAGAGAAGCTTTTAAGAACTCTACATAAATTAACTCATTTAATTACATACATGTTTATTTGATATACATACTTAAGTAAAAAGAAAGTTAAATTGGCACTCATTATGTGAGATATGAAAATTGTCTTTTACATATATATTTTTTGTCGGTTAAAGATGAATAAATTAATGAAATTATTTAGAAATTGTTCAGAAAAGAAATTAATTTTAAAATATTGGAAATATCGAATTAATCTGAAACTATTATTGAAATGAAAGGCACACAATATCAGTTTCATTTTTTACATATAATAATTTAATTTGTAATTACTATGATTTATGTAGTAAAAATGTAATTAATATTTTCTTCGTTATCGCATTAACCGCATAGTTATCATTAAAGGCAATTTTAATTTTCAAAATTAATACTAAAACACCTTATACAAAATTTTTTTTCTAAAATGCTCATTTAATGAAGAACTGCATCATGCTATTATCACACTTCGATCAATTTTATTGTACTTAACGATTCTGTTCCGAGGAAAAATAAAAGAATGTAATTAATAGGCGACGACGCCGTCGTCATTAACCTGCGCGCTATTACGTAAAAAGCGACCGCAATATGGAGGCGCCGGGAGATAATCACGAAGACGCGAACGCGGCAAAAAAGAACGAGAAGGAAAACGACGTGCGATTGCCACCAGTTGTCCGGGATAATTTTTTGCTACTGAGCGCGATTTCGATCGTATCACCGCTGCGGGCATTTCGGGACCCGTCGGAAAAGTGCCATTCCGTGTTTTCCCCAGGCGCGTTTTTAGCTACCAAATTCCGGACGCCAATAATTAGCTGTAGCGGCGCTAATTAGATCCGTTGGCGAGCGGCCTTTCTGGTCATTTCAGGCGGTCGCAGTGATTAATAAAGACGTAATCATTACGAGCAGCAAATGCAGGACACCTTTGATTGCGGCAATATAAATGCAGGTCGCGAGTATTTTGTGATCAGCTTGATTGGGAAACTACGTGACCAGACGATCCCGTCGGCGACGATTACATTACAACTACTTCTTTCTGTGAACTCTCTTAGAGATTGGATTGAAATTTCATGATCATAGAGCTGATAAGAAATATTCTATTGAAAGATACAATAGAGAGGAATTAATTGTTACTATAAATAAAAAGTATTAATTGATGTATTTTCTTTATTCGATAGCTCTAGTCTATTAGCTTCATTTTCTCAATGTGATTAAGAAGATTAAACATTGAACATATAATGTTTTTAACGGATATAAATGTTTCTTTGTGCAAAAATTGACATAGAATTTGATTGGGGAAACATCTACGGTATAATAAATTACTGAGTAAATTGCATTTGCAGAAAGCAGAAAATGTGAATGGCGACAGTTAACGTCTGATATTTCCGCGAATGATTTGGTCGGTATTGAATTCAAGGCAACTTTGATGCTCGCGAATGTAACGTAATGCCGAGATAATAGCTTCATTATCGTGGCTTCTCGTCAGAAATTTAGAGTCGCGGCGCAGAGGGTCATAAATCCCGCTTAACGCAATACGCGAACGATAATTTCTCCTCAGGCCGAAATTTGAATAACGAGAGGCGCCCGAGAATCGATTGTCGCGGTCGCTTTTCTCCAGACACGCGATATGATGATAGCTTTAACCAGAATGCTCATCTTTCTCTTTTTCCTCCTCGTTCTTCATCATTTTTCTCTTTCAGTATTCACAATTATCGAAGGATCCGACATTCGAGCACTGAAAATAAAGTCAAGTAGTTACATCGGTATTAATATTATAAATAAAGAGAGAGAGAGAGAGATATGCCAGTGTGTGAACCAAATAAAAATTAATATATACAATACGTATATAAATATATAAAGATTATCTTTACGTGTGTAATGAATACTCTCTGTACTTGGGAGTTTTATTTTAACAGTTTTATACTATTTATTATTTACAATGTAAATAAATTTAGAATTCACATTTGATATTATAGTCCGTGTTATTAGACATTTAATTGATGTCAATGATCAAACGCATTTTTCAAATTTTCCGATTATTATCGATGTAACTTCATCTGGCTTTAATCTCTCTTATCGCGCAAAGAACCACTACTTTTTAAATCTTGTTAATAGAAACATATTCTATGATTTAGAAAAATTCTGATAAAATGAAGAATGATCGGTTTTAGAAATTGACCTTTCAAATGAAAAACCATTTCATTTGTTTTTCGATCGACGGTTCAATATGCTGCGTTTATATTCTATCTTGATAAAAATTTTTTTAAAAGCTAAACGATCATACGGATAATATACCAATCTGTTATCGCAATATGATCTAAAAGTAGAAACGAGAGAAAATTTAAACGAGAGAAATATTATAAAACGCGTCAACATAGAAAGTCATTTACATGAAAAATTTAGCAGATATATGTTGTTTGTACAAGTTATTAAAGAACTTTCAAGCACAATTTTTGCTAATAATAAAAATTAAACACCAATAAATAGAAAAAGTAGATGATACAAGTGTTAATAATAATACGATAATCGCTGATTTATGATGATTGCTTTTTATGATCACATATATAATACTTCAAGAGACTACATATATTACCTGAAATAAAATAGAAAAACTCAACATCGTTCCGATAGATAATTTAAATTTATATCATTTTCTGCTATGTTTTACGTATGCAAGTATTTGACAATTTTTATTTAAACGAAGAGAGAGAGAGAGAGAGAGATTTAATAATTATTAATACATAAGAAAAACATCAAGTTTTTAAAATAAAATTATATTTTTATAAATTATTTTATAAATTATAGATTATAAATAATATCTATAATGTCATTTCTATTCTTCTCTGTCACTCTTCTTTTTATATTTATGCATTCACAAATGATATCGTATATTACGCAGTTATTATAAAAATATGTAACATAGTCCTATAAATTTACCAAAACTTCACGGTGATCCAATTACCGCAGATTTTTTAATATAAAACTCTGAAATTTTATTTATTAATCGTAAAATCTATATTTTTAATACTTATATATCCGATTATTAGGATTATTATTTCTGATGATTTTTTATGTCGTATTAATGTTTAATGAAGATAATTATGCCACTTAATAAACAACAATTTCTATAGACAACGAGATTACTAAGTAGTTTCCTATGCAACTCAGAACGAGAGATGAGGTCTCGTTCATTAATCGACTCCCGTGGCTTTTCGCCAATATCAAATGTCTACGGGATAGTTTCCATCTAGAGAGTTTCCATATCTAAACTATCCCATGACCCATAGTTGAAGTACACAGGCAATAAATAGTGGTTACTGTTTATGGTTTATTTAGAGACTATTGATATTTCTATTAAATGTAATACATTATTTAATGAAATTAATTCATTAATATCTTTAAATATATATTCACTACTTTATAATAGCTAAAGATCTCATTAGTTAAAGAAATAATGAATATTGAATATAAATGTAAATTTTGTTTTTTTCAATATTTTTAAGTTATATTAATTTAATTAAAACAAAGATACCGTGAAATTACTCAGCTTTCCTTAGTCTAGTATTTTATTCTTAAATTAAAATATTTTTATGATATCTTATACAAAATTTCTCATATTTTTTAAATTATAATAATTTCAAGTAGCATTTAACGCGCTATTCTTTCCATGCTAAAAATATATCGAAATAATTTTCATCACAAAAATATTATAATATGATAAATAGAAATATATGTCGAAATAATGTTTCATTTAAAATATGACGATCATTTCCCAGCTACAATTAAAATCGAGAGACTTCGTGATATATACGGTGCACATATTCATGCAACGAACGGATTTAACACGGACTGTTAGGCGCTTTAACGTTCAGTGCCCCACCGCCGAATTAATGTCGTCACCATTTTTACGGGGTCGTAAGTCTATGCATCGTAAAATTTATCTTCTGTCACGAATGACATTTCTCTGCATTTCTCCACGCTTCACCCGCGCTCTCGTCTTACGCCATAGCTATCGTCGACCCCTCGCCGTTTAGGGACTCGTCGAAGCCAGTGTCATTACTGTCTGACATTTATATCAGTCTTACCAAAGATCTCTTCAGATCTTACTCTTTTTCTCCTTTAGTTTTCCACTTTCTAGGTACGTTTGATTGCGAACAGGAAAGTCTCGATAAGTTGTTCATGAAAGTCGCTCACTACTTACGAACAGAAAGAACATTACGTTGCTACACAAAATATCTCGAGATTGCAGCTTTGCGTTTTTAATTAGATATTTTGACTAGTTATGCACTGAAAAAGAATTTGTCAAAAACTAAAATATTTAGTCCGATACTTTCAATTAAATATGGAGTTGGTTTAGTTAATTTTTTATTAAAATATTATAATATGATAAATATTTTAATGATTGACATGAATTATACTTTTTTGTACAACTAAATTGTTGAACCAAGTTTAGTTGAATGTATCGAACTAAATATAGTTTTTCAACAAATTTTTTTCTGAGTGTGTATTTGTCGGCACTTATAGTTTTTAAATGTTGATATTAAAAATCTGCATAATTTTAAATTCACTGTTATTACTGAAAACGTTTTTAAATTTACAACTACAAAACCAGTGACATTAAGCCAACCGTTTTTAATTGCTCATGACGCGAGTTTCTTTCTACGATTCTGTTTATTCGTGGCTGGATAGCACGAAAACCGCGGGATCATATTTCTTGCTCCCGAATGTCGTGCGTGTCTCTGATTTTGATGAAAGCGTCGCTTCTGCGGAGTTTCCACTTCGCTTAACGATGTTTTAACGGGATTTTAGCTAACGTAGTAATGCCCCCTCCATGTAAAATCAACCAAAAGTGCCGTCGACTTTGCCCGTGACACCGACTTACGAGAAAACTGATTTTCGTAACGAAATTTTCATATAATTGGGTTGTCCGAACTTATACTGATGGCTGTCGCTTGTTTTCGCGGCTCCGCCGCATTACTGCGCACGCTAACTTTGGATGTTCTTTCAAAAAACATAGTAAAGCCGTCTGACTCAAGTAACTCTTGCATCAATTGTCCTGATAGTTGCAGCGCCAATTAACGACGCGAAAATCTGTTCTAACTCGAGTTTTTACAATTCTTACAGGAATGACTGATTTGCATAGTCATTTTAAATTTAGTGAATAAACTCAAACTTAATAGACACTGCAAACGTTCACATATACCTATTTGCACATCATGTATCTACACCGTATATACATAAATGAAAATAGTCAGGGTTGGGAAGTAACGTGTTACTATTTTAGTAACAAATAAATTAAGTAGCTACTTTTTTAGTAACAAATTGATAACGATGTTATTTTTTTTGTAACTTTAACATAGTTACATTTTTTTTGTAACAATAACGAATTTAACAGTTACTTTCGTTGTAACTTTTAACATTTATGATCACCTATTTACGACAAATTGTGTATGTGTTTAATCTTCAATCCTCAGCTAATATTGATAGTTCATTATTGCACATATTTTAAAATTGTTTTAAATATAATTTAGAGATGTCATAAAATAATCATATTATGACATAAAATAATCATATTGCCACATAAATTTTGAGAACAATTTTGAGTTTGATATTATCATGTTATAATTGTTAAACACAAAATATATATATATTTATTACCTATTTTATAAGCGTAATAATATCTTTGATCAAAAATAATGAAGATCTAAATTAATACAACGCTCTTAATTTTGGAAAAATAATTTCAATTAATGCATGTACTTCGAATAAATTTAATTATTTTTCACGAACTTTATTTTAACCCTTAAACACACCGATTTTGTAAAATACGGAAACACATTTGCGGGTCTGAGA
>QKQZ01055534.1:0-15992 GCA_003595255.1 Solenopsis fugax | reverse complement strand
GTTGCGAGGGAACGAACGCAGGTCGCCGCCGCGGCAAATGTTCTCCGGGTCCGCCGCCGCCACCGCCGCCGTCGCGAATCAGGCAGAGCCTTCTTTGTTTGCAGAAATGTGTTTGCAGAATGTTCTCTCTAGAGATGAATGTTTCATCCAGGAGATTAATTTCTCCTGCACGTGAATGATGCAGAGCTTGACTGAATGTAAAAAACCATGTATAGAAATTAGCGTGTTGAATGATAATGAAAGAGCTATTTATTTTAATAAAATACGTGCCGCGTCACAAAAGTGAAGCACGCGGGAGACACCTATCATCCAGATCATCCAGAGTGGCATAATAATATTAATATTATGCCACTGAAAATAATAATGAGTGAAAATAATAATATTAATAACGAAGATGGAAAAAGACTGCAGAGTATTATTACGTCGCAAATAATTGTTGTTAAGAACGTATAACTGACAGTAGCACTAGATGTAACAGTATTAAAATCTGAATTAAATTACGAACGGAAAATTCGTTTATTAGTCTACCATGCTTTATCTTTTAATTTCAATAACCAGGAAATAATTATCTTCATACAATTACAATGCTTCTTTATCATTAATCCTCGACTGCTAAATTGATTTATTCTTTCATTAAATTATGAAAAAGTAATCATCATATCGATGATGCGATATTCTAAAAATAAATGATTATTACACGAGAGAGAAAATTACTTAAATTTTAATAAATATTTGTATGAATAGTTACAATAAAATATTTACTGAATAAAAGAAAATGATATTTAAATTAGTGGTCTTTGTTTGAAATAAATATTTTAAATTTATACTACAGAGAAATATTTATTAAAATTTAGTAATTTTTTCTCCCGGTGTATATGTAAGTCTTTTGTATTGCATTTTAATGGATAAATAAAATTTAGTAACATGAACAATTTCATAAAATGAATGTAACAAATGTGCAATGCTATGCTTACTTCTTAAAATAATATCCTTTCATAGTTGAATGGTAAAAAATATATAGTAATGTAATTTATACAGTATGAGAGCGTGCTTGCTTGATTTATATAACACAAAACCGCACGAATGAAGACGAAGCTGAGCCACGCGGAAAATTGATACAACGGAAGCCATTGCATGAGGGTGCCGTCCTTTTTCCGCGAGAATTCACACAAAATATCGATTCGCCGTTTCGGCATGAAGCGCATAAATAAACGCGTTTTATTGCTTACGTTGCCTCCGCCTCGCCTCGACGACACGATTTCACAATTTATGCCATGCTCTTGTAACGCGCGGATTTATTCGAAAACGTAATTTACGCAAGTCCTTTTGTAAAACAACGCAGCGTATGTGAACGAATCAGAATGTAAACACGCATACGTATCGCTCCTCCATATTTTTAAGAATAAAATTGATGCGACAGATTTTATTCTAATTTAAATATAACATTGCAAAATACAGTAAAATACATGCAGACAATACAAATTCTGTACTGCCAATATTTCAGATGTGAAATATTTCAATCTTTTACAAATAAAAATGCGTTTCTATAAATTGTATCAGATTTTGGATACAATTAATGTAAACCTAATTTTTATTCTGACAGAATTCGATGTATGTAAATTAGTCAAGTTGAAATAATCGAACTAATTGAAAGGCAAAAAAAAAATTGTCTGCATCATTTCGTGCAACAAAAGTCGCGAAACGTGCGCCGCTGCCGTCAACGTCGCCGTCGCCGGGAAAACGCGAAAAAAGGACTTCTCCTGCCGTTCCTCCTTCGCCTCCTTCTCCTCCTGCTATTCCTCATCCTACATCGCGCACGTCGGGAGAATTCACGCGCGATATCGATTCCGTGGCAGCATAGAGCATATAAATAAGAAGAGTTTTCCTGCGTGCACACGCGTCACTGCCCACGCCACGTCTTTGCAGCCCCTCCAGCCCATTTTTCCGGCGTTAACGTCACGAGAGGTAGGGTAGTGCGCGGGGGTTGTACGCGGCCGAGCGTACGCGAGAGATGGCGGAGGGAGCGGGGTGGATCAGGGCGAACACGAGCGAGTTTCGCGAAGAGAGAGGGGTCGACGCGAGAAAGGGAGAGAGATAAAGATAGAGAAAGAGAAAGAGAGAGCTAGAGGGATGGAGATTATCCTGCGGAAGTATCTCGGGTGGGGGAAAACCTACTGCCAACGGACGAAACATCTCCCTCAAAAAGTACCCCCTCCCCCTCTTCCCATCCTCCGTACACCATCGGCCTGGTTGGACCCCGCACATCCACCTCCCGTATCGATTCACTCACGGACGGCGCGGATGTGCCTTCTTTTCCGCGGGAAACGGGAAATTCTAGTAATAGCCGTAGGTGAAGTTACAGCTAAATATCGCCTCGGCTTATCTGAAATCAGTAAATTAATCGTCGAACGCGGATTCACCTTTGCCGTAATGAGTTAATAGCAAGAGGGTAATTAATTCGATTTTTTAAATAGGCGGAAATTGATCGAGACTCGAATCTTGAAGAATATCATATTTTGTACTGATAATTCGAATAAAACGGAAAGTGTAAGAAACGTTAATTATTTAATTATTGTATTGCAATGATGAGAAATTGATTTAAGACATTATCGATTTTTTAAATATTATGATAATTTATGCATTAAGTGATATTATGTTCGTTAATATCAGAGCTTTCTTTATATTTTCTCTCTCTCTCTCTCTCTCTCTCCCTCTTTCTAAGAAGGACGTATTCTTTCTTAAAATAAAGGACACGTCTCTTGACTTGTATAAGTTAAAGATAATTTAAGTTGTAAATTTAGAAGTCGTTTTTCAGTTTTGTTTAGAAACTCATAAAACGATTGCGATAACCATTGAGTAATTTTCGTAGAAAAACTTTCTTGTTCCTTATCGTCTATTAGATATAATTGCGCAGTCACTTTTTTAAATACAAGTTTTATAGTTTTTCTTTTACTTCGTTCTTTGTTATCTAGGTAGTTATGTCGTTTTACACTTGTATTATATTATGAGAAGCTGTAAGATCAGATCTGTGAACTTGCACGTTGCGTGACAAAAGAACATTACGTCATTAGTTATTTACATACGTACGAGAGAAAATATAAATTGTTCACTGAAGAACAAGGAAAACTTCTCCTCTTTTTCATAATGTTAATTATGATGTTTAAATTGCTATCAACATTGAGTTATTGTGAATATAATTTAATATATTTCATTTTTCATAAAAATGTAAGAATTGTGACAGTTTGCAAACTTAATAAAATTATTTGCTCCTTATAGCTGAGGAAATAATCACCGTCACAAAGAAACGAGCAAGTTTGAGACTGATCTTACAATTTGATCTGACAAGTATGGCAACGTAGGAAGGAGAAGAAAAGGGGGATAAGGGGGTGGCATTCGCGTGGCCGGACGGAAGTTTGTCGGACGGAAGTATAATGTTCCCAATTAATCGGCAAACTCAAATTAAAACTTTGAAATTGTCGATAGTCACCAAATGCGACACTCGATTTCGTAACAATGCAAAGTTCGCCTCGTTCGGCGGTGGCCTTTTCGCAAAAAGGAGCGCGGAGAGTGGTTCCTCGAAGAAATTATCGACTGTCTCCTTCGCAGTTGTAGGTCGTGTACTGCCGACTGCAGGAAGAAATCGCCAGGTTTCCACCCCGTGATTTGTTTCATCTATACTACTTGAGACAAACTTTTCGTTTCGTCAATTATTCCCCCTAAAGATTTAATCGAAGAGATTTAAACGAAGTATATACTGATTTTTCATTTTGTCGAGTCGCTCTCATTACAATAAAGAGAGAAAACCTGATTATATTGACGTGGTATTATTTTATATGACTTTTAAAACTTTAATACTGTTTAAAATCTTTTATACTTTTGATAAAAAATTAACAAAGAATTCATACAGAATTCATACAGTATTCAGAAATGACATTGTAAAACCTAAAACTGGTGTACGGTACTGATGTAAATTGATTACTTTTTACGCGCACATGTGCGTAAATTGTTGAAAAGAAAAGACGTGATATACAATGTGATATAAAACGTTATAATTTTTTTTTAACATGATTACTGTGGTGCGAGAAGACGTCAGCAACGACGACGCGACGTCGGCCTAACTCCAACGAGTCGCGCTAAGGAAAAAGATAAACGATTACCTTTTAGCGACAAATCCGCGGGCCAAGTTTGTGTGTAATTTTCCGCAGGAAATTTACCGCGGTACATCATTACCTGCCGCAGTCCCTCCGTCGGTGTCTCCTCTCTCGCGCGCGGCGCGAGTGCGAGGGTGGTCGCGCGAGTGCGACCGGCTTCTGCCTTCCTCTTCCCATTTTTTCCACCCATCCGCCCGCCACCCTCCACCGCTCCTCCCCACCGCACCCTCCTCCTCTCGAGAAGCGAAAGAACGTCGTTAGTTCGCGTACCGTTGCCGGCTTGCCATCCTCCATCCCTCTATAGACGACGCGAAAGCTAAAGGAGAAAGGGGTGGCTGACGGTGGGGGCTGGTTGCCGAGGGTCGTCGTCGACCTTCTCTCCACCCTCTCCCCCTCAACTCCTACGTTCACCCCTCTCTCTCTCTCTCTCTTTCTCTCCCCTCGCCTCCGTTCCCGGTGTATGGGGAATGAGTAGCCAAAACGGGAGGGAGGGAGAGAGAGAGAGACACAAAGAGAGAAAGAGAGAGAGAAAAAGGGAGGGTGGGATTGTGTGTTTGAGATAAACCACCCTCCCCGTCGTCGACGCGCTGCCACGTGTGCGCCGACCATTTTGCTGAAACATAATGTAACTCGGAACGATGTTAAAATATGGCGCGGCCTTGGAATTACACGCGGCCCCGCGTGTATTAGAGATGCGGACCACTCTTTCACCCTCCCTCCCCTCTCCCGCTCTCTCTCTCTCTTTTTCTTTCCGCCCCCGCGGCTCCTCTTATCGAGAATAAATTCTGGCAGTTTCGCCGAGCGCGATTGAATACTATGGGCGGCGTGACGGCCGGAATGAAGAATAAAAAAAAACGTAGGAGAACGGGGCGCGATGGCAGTTTTCGCGACTTTTTTTTTTCTCGCGCTCCGATGCGCGCCACGCGGCAAAATTCCGCGGCTTGCATTTCCAACAGCCGACTTTGTGTCGCAGGATAACAAGAAAATAAGCTACACGGAAGCCAGCTGTCGCGTGTCAACGACAGACTACGATAAAGCGAGCCCGATTGTGCTCCGTTTCAACTCATGCTCATGTTCTTCTCGTCGCACGATATTTTTTCCAACGTGCGAACGATATTTGTACATGAAATGAGAAGATGCACGTTGCTGAAGTATAAAATTTACTTTGGTAGAAGCCATCCGAAAGAACTGATGAAAGAACGAGAATGCAAATGTAGAGTCACGTCTTATTCATTTTTATGATATAAATATTGATTAATTTGACTGACATTCTTAATTTAGTTAATTTAGGATAAACATTTAGGATACGTCAGTAAAGAATAATCTAACATAATTTCGTAATATCAATTCTGATATAATTTATAATTATTATTAATGATCAAAGTTTGATAATAAACAAAGTTTTATTATTTAATTATTAATTTTTCGTTTTGTTTATAAATATTTTCTTAACTAGAATATTTTTCATATTATTTTCTTAAACATACTAAACAACAAGTTAAAACTAAAAAATTAGATTATTTAGAAATCCATCCAACAAGCACACACCTGAAAAATTGAACTTATTACTCTTTCTGCCTCAGATCGCCCGCGCCGTTGGAAAATGCTACGCATTTATGATTAAATATTTATAACAAACCGCGTTATATTCGTCATATCGAATCTCTCGGCCAGAAAACTCGCCGCGAGGAAACTCTATTATAACGTCGTCTTTATTTATGTGTTATTAAAACTTATGGCATAACTTCCGATTCCTTTCTTAATCTGTCTACGAGGAAACTGTCACGGCGTCTCATGTTGTCCTGTCCGCATCGCGGGTATTTTCCGCTCCAAAAATTAATTTACATCCGTATTTTGCCGCACGTAGAAAAGTTTCTTGGAAAATTTGACAATGCGAGATGAAAATAGCGATTTTAACCTTATTTCTTATCGCAGGGGATATCAGTTCGCAAATTTCTTATATGTAAAATTGAAAACGATGCAGGAAATTATGTAAGCTTATATCATAATATAATTTATATTTCTTTGAAATAAGAATTGTCTTTATTATATGAAGACACAATGTAAAATGTACTTTTTTTTATTGAACATGAAAATTTTCACATTTTGTGCAACTTATAATTCACTGTTTCTTAGTAGATGACGATCACATCACGATAGTGTCGACTTGATTTTTCTCTAAAGTTAATCTCACTGTATGTTATAATATATCTATTTCGATTTACATCTATCGCCTCACGTTTACAATTCACATAAATTTACTGTTTTCACAACATTTGTACATTCGAAAAGGTCCATCTGTCTCTGATGAATTTTTACTCGAGGAGCATTTCGAGCGCGAAATGCAATTAAAAAAGTTCACGACGCGGCGAAAACTGGCTCTATTTTTTTTTTCCTCTCGCGCGCCACTTTCACGTCACGGGACACAGCAAGAGAGAGCGGTCACTCGGTTTGCGAGCTACTGACCACTCGCAGTTGCATCCGCTGCACGAGATGCATTCACATACACACACACCGGGCCATCTCGTCGCACACTGCACCAACGAGCATGCGAAGTTTCCCCACCGACGGGACGAACGCATTTTCGCAATTGGATGTTCGAATCCGGTCGGCCCACCTTCAACTACGTGCCAAGCTCATTCTCGTAAACTTATCCAAATAAAAAAAGAAAATAAAATACCGCGATTTAAAAAGGACACGATGCGATCGACATAATTAATTTCATCGATTTCACAGCAAAAATATCTAAAAACGTTAAACATGCAAGTCAAATCTAAGATTTTCGATAAAACTGCTTCATTAAAAGTTGTTCTGTTATCGATGTCAAAGGTAGATTACGTCGGTTGGAGGTGTTTTAATATCAACTTCGGTCTCTAAACGCATGATTAATCGCTGTTTTAGTTTTATCATATCTTGCAATCTTCGCAATACATTGTGATAATAACTTTACCTTAGCTCTTCACAAGACATATATTTTATGTAGACTTGCACTTTCAGAATTTCCTATCGTGATGCCTTTGTACAACAAAGTCTCAATATTATCGCAACTTCTATCAGGCACGTGCAAAGCTCTTTGCCAATTTTTTGAAAGAGTTTGAAGAAAAAGAGATGATAATCGAGATGATAAGACAATCCTACGTTCGTCAGTGAAGCAATAAGAACAAGTAAGCAAGGCACATAACATCATAAGGCAGATGTCTTAATGACAGCGCATGCACCTATATCCGACACTTACACAAAAACTTATTAATCTAATTCATTAATCTAAACTTATTAATTTAAAATGTTTTCTTTATTATACATTGAACTGTAATCTTTAAATATTTAAGATTGCAAATGAACTTTAATATTACAATAAAAAATTAGAGATTAATAATAATAAGATTTATGCACGTGTTCAGATATAGATACACGTCTGGTCACTAAGACATTTATGGTATCTCTTTTCTGAAAAATAAGATATTAAAATTATCGACTATATTGCGTTGCCCGCGAAAAAAATAAATAAATGACTTGCTAGTCTTGGTTACCAGTTACTTCAACTAGGTTCGTACGTTTGTCGCCTAAATACACTGATGATACGAGCCGAAGCTTCTCGCGCCGCGTGCTTTTTTTCAACCGAAACGCAGAGTAGTCCCGTAACGACTAGTGGACCTCTCTCACCCTTTGCCTCGTTCTCCGAATAAATTCTCTCGTCTCTCTTTCTCTTTGCCAGCTCTAGCCCCACCTTCCGCCCCATGAATCTCACAAGGCTCGAACAAAGGGCCCAAATAAATACAAATAGCGCTTTCGAACAATGGCCAACGGTGCAGGCCTCCGCCTATGGTGTTGTCTATGCGGCCCTCTTCTCTAGCTCCTTCTCGCATCTCGTTCGCTGTTTTACGTTTGTGCGATCATGTCGAGAGACAGGGAGAGAGAGAGAGAGAGAGAGAGAGAGAGAGAGAGAGAGAGAGATTTTTCGAGGACGAACCCACGTGCAAAACGGAGTATCAGGCTGGATGGGTCCCCGCGCCATAATTGGCTTTGCCTCGGCGTATCGGTCCCGCATTATGCCGTCGCGCGCATTAGCATATTCGCCTGAAGATCTCTTTCGTCACGCGCATAATCGGCAAGTATGCTCCTCGAAGGGCTCCACGCTGGGCCGCGCGCTGCTACTTCGACTTCGCGGGGAAATACCGGATGTCACCGAGATTTTTTAATTGGCATCCACGACTGCTGCTAACTATGAATACCTCTCGCTCCACTTCTTGCGCCGATTATGCTCGGGAATTATCCCGAGCTTTTTTATCTTTTTGATTTGAACTTTTGGATGTTGCCCGTGAAATTGAAAAAAGCTGCATATTCTCATGAAAATCTAATAGCGAATTCGGTTGAACGCACTAGTGCGCACTGGCGCACATTAAAACCGCCGTACGCTAATCGACGAAGGGTATGTATTTAATATAAATATATAAATACTTTAAACTGTGAAATCCTCAATCGATATTTTATTATGCTATTTGGTAAAAATATATATTTTATCATTCAAGGTACTTATATTTTATTTTTAAATGAAATTAGATCAGTGTACAGCGGCTTTAATATGCACCAGTGCGCACTAATGCAGTCCAACCGAATTCGCTATTAGATAACAAGAGAAGAAAGCCAAATAAAGGCCAAAATAGTTAAAAATGTATAATTATTTACAGTAACTGATAATAATGCCAAAAACATTAAGTGAAAAAAACTACAAATATTTTGCTTTAAAATTTCATTGATTGAACTTAAAAAAATTGTTATATAGCTTTGTTTATTTGTTATCTTGGGTGGAATTTTTAGTACCAGTGCAGTAATTTTGTTTTATGTTAATTTATTTCGCAGAGCCTATCGGGCGAATTCCTTCGCGCTTTTGTTTTTTCTCATGCGTTTTTTCTCCTCTTTTATGCAGATTAGATACGGGTATGGGATTACAGTTCCAGGGCGGCTGCACTTTTGCCAGTCAGGGCTGGTTTTGAATAATTCCCTTAGAACCCACTGACACGGTGTCACCTGGATGAATGAAATGCGAACGACCGTGAGAGAGAAGAGAAAATTGTGAATTATAAAGAGTCTGCGCACTAGAACAATATTTACATTTGCTGTAACTCGGATGATGGTAAAAGTATTAATAAGAATTTTTAATTAATTTATTCTATTGCTCTGTCGCGTCATACTAGTGTCTTGAAAATTTCAACACTTTGTTAACTGATTTCTTCAATCTGCACTAAATAACGTGCACATAATTCTTTGTTTGAAGATTCATTATATCCATTACAAAGATTTAAATAAAAAGAACTAAACACTGAAAAAGAATTTATTAACTGTATCTAAGGAAATCATGTTCTGAAAAGTTAAGTAAAATCTACAAGTGATTATTAAAAAAATATATATTTTTTTTAATTAAAAAAAATCATTTATGTGATTATTTTCTTAATTAAGAAACTAATCCATTTTTATAGAAAAATAGAGAACAAAGGTTGGAAAAACAAAGTTGAGATAACAAAACAAGATAAAGATCAATTATCTTTGTCAATTACTTTTCTAAATTTCCTGTTTTTTAAAAACGTTTTTTGAAAATAGAAAATTTGGAAAAATAATTGACAAAGAGATAATTGACCTTTATCTCGTTATCTTCTCAACTTGACTGGATAGTAAAATCCACCATCTGAGATCGCGTATCGCGAGATGAAGTGTAAGAGGCAAAAGTAAATAAGTGGAGGTGTTAAATTACGAGGCGAGAGTTCTGTTGTAAAATTTCCGGGCGGGACAGAGTTGGCAGGGCGGAAGGTCGCGCTCGTTTTTTAATTCGAGGTCAATGACGCTCGAGGGAGACTTAAAACTCGGGCTAACGATGGGTCTGTTGACCCCCAAGATTTTTTACTCGGCCGTAGGATGAAATCGGACCACCCTGTCATTAGCATACAAAAGTCTCGGCTGCGGGCCGAGCGAACGGCCCGTACCGCGCGGCGGTTAACGACAATCATTACTTGGGAGGCTGGCGACTCGTAAACTCTCTTTCCTCTCTTTTTCCTGTGGTTGTTCCTTAACGTTCGCCCCTTAGTCGCGCGACCGCACTTCCGCATTCACCTTGCTCGCTTCATGTTAATTCCGGCGACATTATTCGTCGTTCGGTAAAATCGATAACTGTCTAAGCACAAAATATCTATATCTAATACACTCGAAAAAATTTTCCCATTGTATTTATCACAAAAGAAATTAACAAGAAGAAGATATAGTTAAGAAATAATTTAGAAAATGTTTTATCTTCCTAATTTTATAATATAAATGTATATTTAGATAATATTCTTTACTTTAAGATATTTTGTTACATAAGATTGCATTTTTTTTTTATTACGAAGAAATAAAGTTTAAATTTGTAAATTAATCAATCAATATATAAAAAGGAGTACCTCTAATAATACTCATTTTAGTGTCAATGTTATTAAAATATCGCGTTTAATAAAGATCCAGACCGAGCAGGCTGTACGGGTGCTCGCGTCTTTCATTTCCGCCAATCGTTTCAAACTGGCATGTGCAAAAAACGAACATATCCGCGACTATTCTAAAGCTCGTTGTGTGCCATGTCCACAATAGACACGTCTTGAGAGTCTCGCCAGGAAATGCCATGCTCGTGGGAGAAGGAAGACGTTCGTATTTTTTTTTCTTTTTTTTGGGGTACTCCCGCGTTTTTGTCTTCATCGGCAGCTGAAAGGGTTGCGCGGAACGTCGGAGGCAGAGGGGAGAGGGGAAGGAAGGGCGAGAGAGAACGGGAGATGCAAAGCGAGAGAGGAGAGACTGAGACGAGACGGAAGCTCGTTGAGACGTGTGGGAAACTGGCCCAAGGTATGCAAATCTAAGACCCGTAGAACGAAGATCGGCAAAGAGGGTTGGGGCTACTTTCGCTGCCAAAAAAAGTGACATCCTTCATATTGGTATTGTGCTCGTGTTCCACAGTGGACTGAACCAGTGGCACTGATCTTATGTAAATCGCCGTAGCGCGATTTAAGACTCGCTATATCTTAGAAACATCATAATTTTGAAAAGGATGATTGTGCGATTATATATGAGAAGTTCGAGTATGATCTATATATCATCTCTAGATGTATATATATTAAAATCAAATCAATATGTAAGTGTATATTATTTGTGAATGTTAACCGATATTGATATGATTTTAATCTAATGAAGACTTCAATCAACTATATCTTTGTACGCTGTTTGTATTTACTATATTCCAATTCATTGAATAATTTTATAACAAAATAAATACGGAGGATATACTAATATATATACTTTTAATAATTAAAGCAAAAAATGAGTTTGTTTATATCTTTATTTGACAAATCGTAAAAGAGGATTAAAGGATAAAAGGAAAGAATAAAAGGTTACATCCTTTTTTTTTAAGAATTATTGTTGTTCTTCGTCTTGATAAATCAGTTTAATGTCTATTTCCGGTCCCAATCGTTCGCGAAGTTGGTCGAGAACATCAACTTGAATCTGGTCAACGTTTTCGAGAGGAGTGTAATCGTCTTCGCTAGATCTGCAATAAAAAATTATCACAATCATGAGAAAAAAAATACTATTTTTGGTTCGAAGCAGTTTCTATCTAAAAATTATCTTTAAAAATTGTCATTAATTCATTTTTTCATAAATATATAAAAAAATTATCATTAATTAATCATAAACATAATTGATAAAAAGAATACAATTATTTTTATTCCTTCTATCTGTCTTTAAACTATAAAATATCTGATTGTGATAATATATTATTATTTAAACTTACCTTCAGATAATTTTTCTTTTCTATACATTTTTTGTCAAATTATTATTTTCTCTAATATAAAATAATCTTGATATTAAAGAAATCAATATTAAAGAAAAACAAGTTTTATACTTATCGCAGTACTCAGCAATTAATTGTTGATCCAACAAAATAAAATATGAAAAACAAGAAAAGAAAAGAAATGCTAAATATGAAAGTAGGCTATTAAAAAATTGTATCCCCTATTTATGCATGCTTTCACTTTCTCCATTTTTTTACTTTTGCTATTTTCACTTTTTCGCTGATTCAATATTTTTTCTATTTGCTATCTCACCCTCTGTCAATTTTTATCGCTGATTGTTTAATCACCGTTTAGTAAACTACGAGAAAAACTACAAACTGTCTAGAGACGATATCCGGCAGCGTTTCCGAGTCTCCCCCGGAAAATAATGTGCTGAAATAGGGGTTAGGAACAGCGAAGGGTGGAAGTAAGTCGAATGGGGTGGAATCGATTTTTTTTTCAGCTTCTGTCGGAAGTTTGAGCAGAATCTCCACACATTCGTTGTCAGATGGCGCCAAGTCACTTACTTTAAAGTTCATTAATTATACATATGTATATGTATATGTAGTTATATATTCAGATCAAAATATACAACTGTCAATTATAATTTAAAACATACTTATATTAATTATCATCAGAAAAAGATTATTTGAAAGAGACAGTACAAGATATAAAAAAATGATTTCTTCGATAAAGTATATTACTTTTTTACAATATTAATTGTCATTGTTAACTCTCTATCTTTAGTCTGCACATTTCATTATCCAAGAAAAATATTTTCTTTAAGTTTCATAAAAAAATTTTCTAAATAAAAATCGTTCAATAAATTCAAGAAGTTTACGTACAAGCTTGTTGTTTTTAATTTATCTAGATACGTGATCCTTTTCACATTTATATCTTGTGACTATTTTCATCATTCGTGTATTTTTTACAGTCATAAAAGTGCATAATAAATATATATTTGTAAATAATACCTCTGTTATCTACTCCAGGGATATTTCGATTTTAATATAAGAAAATTGTACATTACTATATAATAATAAATAATTTTAAGAATTTAGAAATTTTGTTTATAACAAAATCATATTGTATTAATAAAACATTCAACAAATTTCAGCAGAAGCATCATCGCTATTTACGTTAACGTTTAGAGAAGTGACAAGATAAAGTTGAGAGGAAGAAATATACAGTATTTACTTCAGGAAATCGAAAGTAGGGACATCTAGCTAGGAAACACGAAAGTTGGATGGTTTGATTTCGTGCACCCCTATGTGAAACCCACCCTTGTCTATCTGGAGGGTGGGGCTTAACGGTATACCCACGATCCTGAACCCACCCCTCGGACAGCCCCGCCGTGTCGTCCCTGTAAGCCGTCCTTCTTCTCTATTTCGTACCCTCCCAGCATCTTCTTCCACGCCATCTGCGGCATTGTGGGCTTCGGTTTCGCGCGCGTGCAAAAGCGGGACAACATAATTTTAGTCGTTTGGAACCGTAAATTAAAGCCAATTTGTACGACCCGAACTTTTAATTGTTGGTATATGCACGAAACGTTGCCTACCGTGAACGCTAATTTTGGTCCTCCACCTTTAAGAGGTGCATAACCCTCTCTTACCACAAAACGATTATTGCACGCTCAACTGCATCTGCTAATTTATCACACGTGCAATTATTTTCAGCTTGTATTATTAACAAGCACGCATGTGATATTATACTTTAATAGCATAATGTAAAATATAATCTTGAATATTAATTTGATCTTATTATAGTAGTTTTTTTTTAGCGAAAACTGGAAAAATTACTTTATATATATGTATCTCTTATATACACAATTAATTTCATTTCGTATTTAAACATATTTACATAACAAGAAAGATTTTTGTGAGAAGATTGCTATGTTTCGTTATACATTAGATTATAAAAAATTATAGAAGAAAAATAATTAGAGAAAATCAATAAAAAAGAATCGACTAAAAATATCAAGCAATCAAGGAAAAATTAAAGGCCAAAAAATGTGCAAATAAGGTGTAATTTTTTACCATAAATTTGATTTCCGTTTAATCATTAAAATCATTAAAATATACTGAAAATATTAAATATGTACTTTTGTTATGTTATTTTTGCTTATATTCCGATAAATCCTGTATACTTATATTTCATAGTGGAAACAAATGTAATTTATTTGATATATTTATAAATTTTTAACTAATTTTTTTTTTTAATTATAACAAGGGAAAAGTATATTAAAGAAGTTACCTACCTGGCTATAGTGACGATTGTTGGAGGCGTAGGAAGAGCAGCCAAAAATAAACGGAACGTTCCATTAATCAAGCGATCGAGATCGTTAGGGTCTGTCACATGCTCGGGTAGAACTGTATCATCAATGGTGCAACCTGCGTTGTACACTAGCATCCAATCGATTTCCGGGTCTCTGTAGGCGCTCGTTACTTCTTGGAAAAGCCGATCCACGGTTTCGTATCTGAAAATTACAAAACATATAATTACATTAGCATAATTATAATTATTACATTACAGAATCAAGTAAAGTTGATCTGTTTTTATGAAAATTAAATAATACTATAAATTATAATCGTAAATCTCATTAGACAAATACTTTTCTGCTATGTATTTCTGCATTTTAAATTCTATTCATAAGACGCATTAATTGTGGATTTGTCAAACTAATTAATGACGATATTTTTATTAGATGTTATTTAATTACGCAGCAATTATATAATTGTATTTAAAAGTAGCTAAATAAATCAGATGTATTAAAAATATTTTAAATAACAAAGTATTGTAAAATAATGAGTATTTACAAAAAATTTTTGTTAAAAAAAATTTCTTTGCTGACAAAAGCACTTCGATTCGATGACGAAAAAGTCGATTGCATAGGTAATTTGTAAATTTTATCGCGGACGCGCATAACGATGGACGAAGGCAGGCGGAGGACAAAGGTGAACGATGGAAAGTTTATAATACCTCAATGATAGCACGTGGCTGTAAAAGTTGAGGTATTTCCTGAAGGCACGCGACGAAAGTTAACACGGCCACAAGAACGGTTCCGGGTGCTCGTAATTTGTACTTCTCCGTTCCTCTGCGAACGCTCTTTATCTCCCTCCCTCCGACTCCCTTTTATACCGCCCTCTGCTTTTACTCTTATCTGATCATAAGTTTTCCTCGTTTTCTGCAGCTGCAATTCCTGGCGCGGCACGATCGGACGATACCTCCGTTGACAAGCAGGGGCCGATCATCTGTTTTTTATTTAGATTACCGATAATGATATCATTGGGGATGACGATGCGGGAATCGCGATGGCGGGCTTCGTAAACCTGCCTCGTAATAGGACGTTTTTAAGCGTATTGCGATACTCGCGTAGACTGTTATCATCATTAGCGTTCCGTGGATATACCAGACGTTTTAGTTACAGTCACAAATTAAGCTTTAGAAAAGCAGATTGAGATAAAATCCTATCCTTCAGTGTTCAGTCCTTTTGTTGTTACAGAATTTTCATTCACCCTGACGTATTTAATATTGAAAATATGATATGCTTATTGAAAACTTTTAACGATAAAATTGACTGCAAATTATTAGAAGAGAGATAAAAGAAATATTAATTAATATTCGACCGAGAGAAATTAGAAAACGAGTTCCCGTGTGTAGACACGCGTATCGATGCAGATTTCGATAAGGGAAAATAGAGGGTGTCTTTTACAGGGCGCGGAATATGAACCGTCGTGCGGTCGACGTAAATTAGTCGGCGCACGCACCGGAAGGTGAGGAGACACTTTTGATATTAATAACGGAAACACACGCAGACCCTCCACGCTGTATCATTTCACCGCTGATGCACGGCCGAGCGCATAATTTTCGAATTAAGTTAAGCGGTCTTGGGTTTAGATGATCACGGTAACCGAACGTCCGTTCGTAATAGGCGTAATTGGTGAGAAGATATTCTTTCCTTTCCTTTTCCCTTCTTTATGCGGCGCGGCGGTACCAGGTG
>QKQZ01055533.1:0-11080 GCA_003595255.1 Solenopsis fugax | reverse complement strand
TTTTGCTTCGAAATATGTGTTTTTCTTAAAAAGGCCGGAAACTTTTCAAATAGCCCTCATATAAAATCGATGAGTTTGGATTATATTAGTGCCTACACATTAATTGTAGAAAAGGACTTTTTAATTTGTAAAGGCAATTAGAAAAATAGTGTTCTAAAAAAAACGTGTTCTGTCAATAAAACAGGACGTCTTTAGGACCCCCTTAAAATTTATAACATCTTAGACTAACACTGAAGATGACCTAATACTAGAGATTTGCTTTTCGTTGTATCATTTAGTTGCAATGTAAGATAATAGTTATGAGTTTTGAGATATAAATAAACAATATTATTAGCAAAAACATTCGACTAGGCTTACATGCTCCATCACGATACTAATGCTGTTTTCTTGTAAAACAACATTAGATCTACTCTATATCTGCATAGAATAATCAAAAATAAAAATAATTAATATAGTTTTCGAAGATAAGGATATGCCAGTTTGTTTCAATCAAAATCGAATAAACAGTTTCCATCTAAAATTGCTTTTTACCTATTTTTACAAACGATAACTACGTTAGTTTTTTATTCAGCACAAATATTATTTTAAGATTCAATGTAAGGATCAATGTAATTAATCAAAATATTGCTCCATAAAATGCATAAGATGAATCGAATTGCATTCTGAAAGATCATGAAAGGATTAAGTGCGATAACGTAGTAAAGTGGCTTCACAAATGTGAGTTCGGTAATTACAATCGACGTGTATTCTCTTGTGTATCGATTCCAAGATATGAGATTTGCTTTTTTCCAGTGTCGCCGCATCGCACATTATCGCGATGTAATCACTTGTAGCCGACTTGTCGCAGCGCTTGACTTTATTGTCAATGATACTATCGTCAATATTCCTCATTTATTCCTGCGATAAGTACCTGACGTTTCTCCTGACTTTGCACCGCGCGAGAGCCGCATTATCGTACATCTTCGCCGAAAATCCCGTATCACGGATGTGTCATTTGCAAAATAAGATTGATAAGTGTGACATTGCACAAAAGTAAGGAACTTTCTTTAGCCGTCACAAACAAACAAAACACGCAACGCGCGCAAACAATCAGAGTCGACGAAATAATTCGGCGAAAAAAGCAGGACGTTCGGCGTGATTCAGCGCGACGAATCGCAACGTGACGCACGATCTGAAATATTCAATCGCACGTTACCTTGTCGCCGATAAACCTCGATAAGAAGACAAAATTTAATATGTAGTACATCTCCCCCGTTACGCTCTTATCAAACGATCTGTAATTCAGATGCGTTGCACCTGCAAGCGCTCCCACTTTTGCATGAGGAAACATTGAAACCAAATGAGTGCTATTTTTGTGATAGACTTTTAATCAATCTCATGTTATCGTAGACGCAAGCAAATGGTTGCGTTCAGCAAACACAATGGTTGAGTGAGCGCACACTGCTATTTGTGTATTCTTTTACATTTATGATGGATCTAAAAGTCTAGTCCAATCACAAGCAATAATTACTGAGCGCTCACTCAGTCGTTGGGTTCGCTGAACGCAACCAATCTCTCAAACAATATAGTCATTCGTAATAAATAAATATATAGTCATTCACAGCAAATTAAAAAGAAGAAATCAATAAACGGATTTCCGTTACTTATAGACGAACCTTTTGAAACTTGACTTTTTTTTTTTTTCAATCGTAATATCAGAAGAGTCTCTTGTCTGATGAAACGACGTTGATTCTTGTCAAGTGCCAGACGAGTACAGATAAAATTTTTAGTACGAATAGGTTTGATAAGCAATGCGCTCGTTGTGTTATTCTATCGGATCCGCGATACGAGGCAACAGATAAACTTCGGGCCCATTGGGTGTTAAAGTGGTAATGCGCCGTCATCGAAAATTTAAAAACTCGAAAGTACATTCCTACCCAGGAATAAACGATTTAAAGATTCTTTAATAAATTTATTATTTTCTACAGTCCAATATAAATATTTTTATTATTATTTTATTTCATATTATTGAGATTTTTTACTCTCTTTTATAGACTCTTCTGTTACAAATTCTTAAAATACATAATCCTCTGTATAAAACGTTCTTTTTATTGATGGCTCATTTCTAAATTCTAAACAACTTTAGATATTAACTCGCACGTATCGGCCGAACGAGAGACATGAAGCGGGTTTTTTACTAAGTTCTTATATTATAAAAGTTCCGGATTCAATTATTCCTTCAATTATTTATAAAACGCTGAAGATGGCTCAAAAGGAAGTCAGAACATATGTAGATGCATTATAGACTCACAAGATGTATTAACATGAAGAATATATGAAATATAATTTGCGGACCGGTACGTGTGCCGGTTTTTATTGTTTTAATTTTCAACATCAAGAGTCTTTATCAGTTGGGTTTTAATGCTTTTTTTGTTGCTTCTTTGGTCCAACCGAGTCACTGGTGCCTGATATATAGTGATTTCAAAAGGGGTTTCGGGCTTTAAAAGATCTGAAAAAATTCTGGTACACTCTTCCAACATTTCCGAATACGATTTTATCATAATTACTTTATTCGAAACGCTTTTTATTTTTTTTGTACGTGTTCGAATTTGAGGCAGTAATAATTCAAAATTGAAAATTCGCCTGGGTCTTCAAATCCCCGGTTGGACCAAAGGGTTAATTTGGGAAACAAATAAACTTGTATTTATATATAAAACCCGTGGAAATATTTCATCGAACTGTAAAGTCTTGATGGAGAACGTTCGTCGAAACGAAGTCGAGTCGAAATCGCGTTTCATAACGCTAGTCATTCATTGTAATGTAGTGTCATTCGGACGACGAGCGAATTCAGTCGCACGTACGGCGATCGTCGAAGACGACGAAGACGATCCTCTCCTGTGGCAGCGCCACCACCTGTTTTGTGATTCATTAACTCACCGGCTTATCGGGATAAGGTAGACTTATCCGGGGCTCGAACCCGACACTGCGGCTAAACCCGATCTTATTCCAATGGCATCCTACCTATCCCCGTTTCGGTTCCAATCCTAGACTCGCGCCAGCAGAGGCTCCCACCACCGTTTAGGATCGCGGGTACTCTAAGAAAGGCTTCATTTTTCTCGCGAATGTATCGAATTTTCTCCGCTCGCTTTTCCGACAATAAATCGTACTCATGTCTACATATATAAATGGATTTTATAGGGATAAATTATATCAAATCCGTTTGTTTCGGCTCATGAATCCGTGCAGGGAATAAAACTTCCCAAATTTACGTTAAATTTTATGATTAGAAGAATCATTCACAATATTACTTATTTTCTTATTTCTTATATTCTTAATGATTTTCCATTTAACTTCCCTATCATTACTCGAACTCACTTTCGCGTTATTTGTCGCCACGCTTGACCGGTCAACAGGTAGGACATTGATAAATTCGAAGCGGCCGCGGGCGAATTAAAATTTCTATCGTGAACGCTACCCTACATATTATTGTCATTAATATCGCGGTGGGATTACGTGAGCTCTATTAATATCGGCACATCGATGGAAATTAATGCCAGCGTCGATCGCGATAAAAGCAACGTCGCCCTCTAATGAAAATGATGATGCGGAAATAGCGGCGGCCGATCGGGCGATCGGATCGGGATTGCGAGCGAAAATTCGGCGAGAAGAATCGCCGCGGAAAAATCTGTTATCCCCGCTCGGCCAACGGGAGGCTCAATATTTTGTCAACAGGATGGCATACGGTAGAGCTGCGCAGCCCCCGTTAGTCATTAACTACCCCTTTATTATCGCGCGGCCTTGCGATCGAGCTAGCAGATGCGTCGAAGTCCACCCTTAGCGCACCCCCCCTTCCCGGACTAATGGTGTTGACAAATTGCTCGGCTAGCCTCTAGCCTCCCCAGGGAATGTGCCCGCAAAAGTCTCCTCGCCGCAAACTTATGGGCGTTTGGATGCGAAATTGAACCGCGACTCGCGCAAATCGTGATTCCTGCATGCGGGATAAACTTTGTAAGTGCTGTGATCTCAAACGAAACTTTACGGAAGAAAGAATTTCCGAATGTGACAAAAACGTTCCTGCAAAGGACGAGATATCACGTTTCTTCAAACTCTGTTTTATCGAATTACATCTGTGGTCCGTATTTAAAATATCAATAATAATAATAAAATTAAGAATTAATTTGTAACACGCATATTACGTATAAAATACAATATTACATCTATATAGATAACACATTTACTTGTAAAGTTACTTTGAACCTTGTACATATGTCCCATACGTAAATTTAGAAAAGTGTTACTAATAGTGATAAAAAAATCAACGTCAATTTCTGGGTCACATAATGGAACAGTTAACAAATGTATTTTCTTATATTCTACGCAAATGCTTCTTTGAAAATCGTTTACGATCGGCGGGTACGATCGGATTTTTCGATGAGCCGCGCTGATGTTCCGGTTCGATTTTCTCGATCAGCCAGCCAATCGTGGCGATCCTTTAAGCGCCGGGAACCGAACTGGTGGGATCAACATAGAAATGAACTGATTTCCTTCCCATTATCTCAGCTGCTGCGGTAAGGCAGGTCTCTATCTACCTCAACAACGAGGTTTTGTGTACTCAGTGGGTTCCAACCGCCGTCGGCTGGGGTAGGCTCATTCCCAAGGGTTGTCTTGCAGACAAAATTCTTGTGCGTGCCGATGCGTGAGAATTGAGTCGTGACCAGAATGTAACAAATGCCACGTTTATTATAACAGGTGTTATCGTAATTGGAACTTATATTAATGAGTCATAATATAATTGTTATACTATTATTTCTAGTGAATATAAATCATATCTCTTACAGCAATTTATGTTTGTATATTCAATAATAAAATTGTTAGACTCTCGACATTGTCAAAAATTAAATTTTGCAGGGCCAATGAGAGTAAACGCGCGATAATTGACGCGAACAAATTCCATTTATTCAATAATTTTTAATCTTATGAACGTTTCGGTCCCGCTTCGGACCATTCTCAATATAACAATAATTATCCAGATATTAATGTCCTTAACATGATCGAGGAGTATCTCAATAATTCCAAAATGTTGCGTTGGCACATGGTTGAACAGATCAGTGACAACCAATAGGATAAAATGATTCTAAAGTTTGTATATTCATTTACGTTACATATTTTTTTAACGTTGTATAACTTTATTAATTTTTTTAATTTGTTATACTTTAGCTAAATTATAATCGACTTGCAATTGTTGGAAAATCTATGGATTATCCTTAAAACAATTTTTTCAAAAATACGGCACGACTAGATTTTCCAAGAATATTATACGGAAGAAAGAAGAATGTCGTGTCAGGTTCATAATTTCTCATTGTAACAGGATGATCATTCCCGATCGTCCGGTCCCGGCGTCTTCTCAAATTCTGACACCCGAGTTTTCAGAAAGCGCCAGGCAGTCTGAAACTGCCGGAATCTTTCGTTCTGTAAAATTTTTCGAAATATCCTCGTCACGCCCCCAAAGGAGCCACTTGTGCTCGGATTACTCATTGGTTCCATGTGCTTTCCTCACGCGTCAAGATGAAACTAAACAAATTGCTTGACAAGCGATAACGAACCCCATCCGCAGAATTGCTCCCGACGTTTCCGTGTCAGACAAACAAACTAATCGGTTGTACCGCTCTCGTGATTCTCTCTATCGCGAGGGAATAGATCTCCACGTAGGACAAAACACTCTAGGATAATCTCTCTTGAGCACTTTACACACAATTAGGTAATTTCGCACATATCGTGTATCGCTAACATCAAAAATTGTAAAAGCACCTTTGGTTCTAGAAAGGTATTAGAAAGTAGAGAAAATTGGGTATTAAAATTTGTATTAAAAATATATTAGAAGATTAAAATGTCTATTAGAATCTCCGTTTACATTTTTATCTATATCTTTTCCAACGTAGATCTCACTAACGAGACCCATCGACGTGACGCGGCGCACGAGTGTCGTTATGTATTTATAGGCAGTGATTTTAAGACTCCCGGATACAAAATACTTTGCTCCAGTGACGCATAGCGCCCGGTTGCGGTTGACTAATAAACGACTTCCTAAGGAAGCCAAGGATTAGGAGATTAGGGGCGGAGACCCAGCAGCAGACTAGGACTTTCTCTCGCCCGAGCAGGCTGCTGGGCCCGCAGGTGCTCTCACCATGCCGTCGTACCTCAACCCCTGACGTAACCCCGATGTTCCTCCTGTTACGGGGCTCGTACGCTTTAGTAATTATTGAACTCACGGCTGTGCTCGTCCGTCATTCGAGAAACGCTATCCCCTATACGTGACACATTTTGGTTTTCTCAGAATCGAGGAAAACGCGCGTCCGTCGAGAAAAGACTTGCGTCTTGTCTTGTCAAGAGAATAAAAATGTGACAAGTTAATAAAAGAAATAATCGAGAGAAAAATTATTAATTTCAAATGAAGAGGATGAATTTAAGGTTAATTTAACACAAGGGATATTTTATTTCTGTGCCTGATTGAATTGTTATTTATATCGGGATATTCGACTTTAATTTCAATAGAGCATTTTCGTATCTAAAAATACAACAGCGTAAGAAAATTTCGATGATCGAACTATTTCATGTGACTTTCTGAGCACTTCGCAGCTGCGTGATACGTATATACTTCGCTAACCCCCTTTCTATCGTCGTATTATGTCGCGACATAGCTCACTAAACACGCACAATTTTTATGCCACGTGTCACGTATTCATGCTTACCTTCTTATTGGCCATTCAGCTGAGCGTAAAATGACCAAAGTCTTTGAGAAAAATATATTAACCGTCTGTCTGTAACAATATTTTTACTCCCTCCGTCTGCAATCCGAGTCTTTTTGTTCAGCCCAAGTTTTTTTGCTGTTCTCTCTCTAAAAAAACTGTCAAAAAATCTTAAAAAAGTTAGGACCACTTTTTAACATCTCTATTACAAATAATTCACTCTATTACCAAATTTTTTTTTAAGCCAAATGTTAAAACATTTATTTAATAAAAATTAAAATTTGAGAATGAAATCTCGCTTGTAACAAGAAAGACCTAGATGCAGATGGAGGGTTAATAGTTCCTGAATAGGACATGCCATATTTATATATAAAGTATAATTTGAATCAATATTTATACAATTTATTTACTTATATAAATGAATATTGTGTAAGTAATCAGTTAATATCTAAATCTTTACGACAAAAAGAACATTTTTTACAGTTATTTACTTGTGTAGCATAGAAACTGTCATTCATATGTGTGTGCTGTAGTCGTCACGGTAAATCATTCCAGAGATATGAAGATATTTCCATTTGATTACAATATATCATAGCGCAGAGCGGCAATAAATTAATGGCATCGGAATGTCTAATTCGCGAAATATCTCTTGATCGATGCCACGTATATTGACGCGAGCTTTATTGCCGCTCTGCGAGTAAAACTTACGGGTGATGAAAGCAGCAGCGTCGGAATAACGGAGCGCTGTTAATTTTGTATCAGAGATCGGACTACAATGGCCTAAATCATAATCCGCGGCTTTTATAGTTTCCACGGCTTAACGTATGGTGTGTACAGCTATCACGGCTCGGATTATCACTCGCGCGTGTGTATCGAAAAATTAACGAAATTGCATTATTTACTCGCGCACAGACAAATATTAATATTCGATTATAGCAACCACGCTAAAAATAAAATTATATAATATCACTGCACTTTCACTCTATCGTTATTGCAATAGAATTTTGTTTTCACGTGATTGTAAAAAATTAATTCAATGATGTACCTTCATATTCAATATTTACCTTCGTATTAGAGTATTATTTAACAGTAAATTATTCCACATTAGGTTAGTCTTTAGGTTACATATATCATAACGATTATCACTTTATAAAGGACGCTTGTAGACATTACTGCAACAAATTTTTATGCGAATTTCCTGAAACTTATATACATTTCCCGGTTATTCAGAGGGTTTCGATAGCAGGACGTCGGCCGACAGAGAGTTCACTGTAACATCGCGATATCGACGAAAGGGCGTAAGTCGACTTAGCCGAGCGCAAACTCGGGCATGGCCGAGGTCATGGGATCGGGACGAGAGAGTCGATGGGACTAAATGGAACGGGATGAAAACTGTGCGCGACTTCGCCNCGTCGCTGTCGCTCGTCGTCGTCGTCGTCTTCGTCGTCGTCGACGGCGTTCTCGCATGCACAGCCGCCCCGTAAAATCCGTGCGGATTAGCGGTCCACTAATATATCCCGCGGGCGTAAAAACGCGCGCGACGAGGCAGTTGAGATATTTGTTCCCGTCATCGTGTCCCCCTCGCTCGCGCAGGACGGGTCCGGTTTGTCTTTGGCATAAAATAACTCGAAGCGCGGGGAAAAGTAATAAATTTGTGAGTTACAACCTGTCTCTCCTTCTAGTTACCATCCCCGTTCCCTCCGCATTCGACGTCCTAGCTCTCGCTTTTCTTTATCCCGTCCGCTCGACCGTACGTTGCGGTTCCCTTCTCCCCCTTGTCAGCTTTCACGCTTCCATGGACCGAATTTCGACCTCTTCTTTCTCTTCTGTGTGAAAACACATGCGAACCGACGCAACGCGACACTTGGTGTAAAAGAATCGGTCGAGGCGCCGCGAGTCTCTGTTTTTCCCTCATTCCCGAAAATGACAATGTTCAGAGTGCTTTGACCTTCTTTGTATGAATAATCTTTGATCCTCTTTTGATATAAATATAATACGACTTTATCATTTATGTTATCTCAAGTTATATCAGTTTACTGAAACTTTATTAATATTCGTGTTATGTCTCGCGCGATATTTTGGACAGATGTCCAACGTATGAAACAACCTTCGTCTGCGTCGACGGGAAGAAAGGTCCATATTGTTTCGACGTTTTCAGGTCGAGGGATCAATATATGATCTCTCTCTTGGAGAAACGAAATGCTCGAGCGCGCGAACGGGATCGGGGTGTCGAACGTGTTTGACAGGGCGGGGTGGAGAGTGTCGGGGCCACATTCCGCCCTCTCGGGATCCTCTCTCGTATCCGCGGTAACTCCGCCACGAATCCATGGTGGCCGCCGCCGGCGGACAAGCACACAGCCGTCAAACGATACGACATCTTAAGCCTCCGAGAACTCCGCAGGGGATCTCGTGGGAACGTGCGCGCTAGACACGAGGAAAGTGTATCCACGAACGACACCTTGGAAAATCATTGCGCCACGTCTCACCCGCTGTTTATTTACTATTATCGCGCACAAATATTCGCAAATATTCGCAATTTCTGCTCGTCGCAGCAAATTCGAATTCTGTTTACGATTTTATGTTGAATTATTCGATATATTAATTGAATTCAATTATTCAATTAACTTCGGAATTTTAGAACTTTTAAACAATCCAATTTAATAAAATTATCAACTATTCAAATACGATGTGCAATTTCAGATTAAATATTATATATTTTAAATACAAAGTCTTAGTACGATTAGTTAATGTGGTAAAAAAGGCGTGCTTTCGAAGAAATGAGGTATAATAAAAATTCGGTAGTCGAGGATACAAAAAAAAAACCTCATGTCTAACATATTGAAGCGTGAGAAAAGACAGTCTATAAATTTTAGTCGGTGAGTAGGTCGTTCGAGTAGTGTTAGTCAGATCAAGGTATAGATTATGTGATTAACTCTAATCTTGAAATAATATACAAGCAGCGGTGTGTAGGAGATTCTGTTGGTATACATTATCTTTATCGAAACGAGGAAGGCGAGCATATCCCTCGGTTAACATTTAAATACCTTCGTAGTAAACAGATGAAGATCCTAAAACTGGAAGGATTCTCGCGCGTTTTATTTAACTTCGAAGATCTGAAAAAACAAAAGATGAAAGGCAACATAAACATGTTAATTTACATAATTTATGTTGCCTTTGACTATTTATTTTTCAGAAATTAATACTTAAGCGGATTAGCCGTAATCCTCAAATTATTTAGGAATCATTTATTTGTCTACTCATCGAGAAAGCTACGGCTACAACATTTTGACGTTTGTTTTTTTTCGGACAGTTAATAAATTACTCATTGAACAGATTGTTTTTAACACGAGGTTATTCGGGTATGCCATTCATAGAAAAGACACGCGCTTTTACATCTGTTTTGTGAATCACGCGTGATAATTTAAATAACTAATCTGTTTGCCTAAAGATTAGGAACGAAATCTACGCGCCGATATCAAAAGCATTCCTCGATCGTTTTCCGGATAAATTCAGTCCTGTTGAGTTGCACGTAACTTCGAGGATAAATTTCAAGAGACACTAGTATTTCCGCGATGCACGGCGCAACACGGCGCAACACGGCGCAGCTATACTTCGTCTCGTTCGAAATCGCAGCGCACTTTGCGTCTTGCATAATCCCGTCGACACGGCTCATCCGCTCTCGCATTTCGTCGGCCGGCGAATTAATCATGAATTCCGGCGGACGAGTAGCAATTTCGCGAGGCGCGTACGCGTATTTATATGATGCTCGCGGTAAACATGTTTGACAAAGGCGAGGTTAGGCGGCATAATTTGCGATTAAACTTAATCTTTAACATTTATTTCATTGTATTTTTTTGCGGCATTAGGTCACGACAATTCTGAATTAATTTTCATTACTTTTACAAGTAAAAAGTTCTTCAATGACTTACATGTATTATACTTTAACATCTCTAAAAAATGTTTGTATGATTGTTTATTTAAAAAATTATGTGTAAATATTATAACTTTAATTAGTTTAAAAAAAAATCGGAACAAAATTCGTGTATACAGAGTGTTAAGTACAAACCGCTTATGTATGAAATGCAAAGAGAGAAAAGCTAAATTATATACAGAAAGAATTATATATAAAATATTAAAATTAAAATAGAAATAAATTAAGGCTTGTTTTAACAGGTTTTTGTATTATTATACATTATGGAATTAGATTAGTTTCTAAAATTGAGAAAAATTTTGTATTATTATACATTATGGAATTAGATTAGTTTCTAAAATTGAGAAAAACGTTGTTGATTTGACTGACAAGGAATGTACCCGAGGTGTCCACCTCCGATCTTGACGAGCTTTTAATATGTTAT
>QKQZ01055532.1:0-17704 GCA_003595255.1 Solenopsis fugax | reverse complement strand
GCGCGACGCGCAAGTGCGAGTGCAAAAGTATATACGCGCGATATGCCGATCGAACCGGCCGTGTTACGCGTGCATACACGGCTACGTCGCGGCCAGAAACCCGTTTTGCACGGTTAATAAAACAAGTAATAATAGTCTCGGCACATCCAATATTTGTTCGTCCGCACAGACGGGCATAAAATTGCGAGGCGCCGTAAAAAAGATCACTTGCATTTGTGTTTGCGCAATATTATAGATAGATAGTTGTTTATTCTCTGATAAATATCACGTAATATTTTTTTTTTGTCCATTTGGTATAATGCGTGTTTACCACTTTGGCACATTGAATATTCTGCGCGCCGGTTTTGCAAATTACAGCTTAACGAGAAAAACATTGATGATGCGACAGTACGTGAAATAAATAATGAGTAATAAAAGACGATCGCGTGCAAAATGTATTATTTTGCAGTAAATCTGCTTGGAGATTTCTTCTCTCTCTCTCTCTCTCTCTTTCTCTTATGATTACTATTAATAATCCTAGTTTTTAATATCTCGTCAATGTACCATACGTGTTCTATTTAATAAATGAAACATGTCTTCCGTATAATAATCGTAACAAATTCATGGCGTATAAGTAAAAAATACGTGGTAAAAGTAAAATACACCCGCTGTAACGACAATCGCTAATAAGCCGTTCCGCGGACGATTTAAATCTCTCAATACTCGTAGAAGAGCGTAGATAGTATCGCGAAATGTTGTTGCGCGAGAGTGCTTAGAGATAAACTCGATAAACAGGTTTGCGGACGGCTATGCAGATCGTTAAGGAGCCATTGAAATGTATATCGCATTGTTATCCGTCACACTGGGTATTACCAACGGACGGCCGTTCGCCCCCACACCTGTGGAACATCATTTTTAATTCCTGCGCGCTCGCGGGAAAATCTACGCGTTTTGCAGAACAGATAGTTGAATAAACTGTTAATTACGTTTGCGCTGACGTGGCGCGCATGACGCTTTTCGAGGCTCAACATTCTAAAAGATTTTCTTTTAGTAAGCGTTATTTTAAATAGGCTCTAACTATAATTATTGGAAAGCGCGCCGAAATTAAAATTTGCTATTATTATAATATTATATAATTATATTACAGTGTTGCATAATATAATAATTATATTATTATTATATTCAGCCGTTCTGAATAAATAAACAGGTACATTAATTATAACAACAAAATTATACATTAAATTTGGTAAATTAATATCTTTTATAATTATAATATATTTTTATATTATCTTTTTGCATCTCTTTCATACGATACACTCTTATCAAAGAATATTTTGTTATAAATGTAATTTCGATATTAATAAATAAAGCCTCGGTAAGTCAGTTATTATATTAAATTATAGAAAACGATGCTAAATCCGATAGCGCGATTTCTAGCACCGGCAAATTAGTGATTCTCGAATATTACGTTATCTTTCATTGAATTTAGACAGAAATCTAATTGATCTGAGATTTAAAATTAATCTGGGATTTTGGTTTTCGTGATGAAATTTTAATGCTTCTGACACATCTCTACATGTTCCAATAAAATTTTGGAGAACGTGCTATTAGGTACCGAGAGTCACCTAGCTCGCGCATGCGTCGATCTCTCCCCAACAATAATTATTTTGCATTGTATGCATAATAAGCAATAGCAGCAGCAGCAGCAACAGCAATCCCGCCATCGCGCAATTTGAACTGCCGACGCACACGTGGCACACGTGTGTGCCTGTGCCCGCGTACAACGGACGCGGTTACACTCGAGAGCATGATTCATATGCCAATTATCGTGCACACACTTAAACGAGTTTCGATGCACACGCATACGCATGGATTGCAACGCGGTTTATCTCTTTTCGATTATCTATGCGTCTCTTCCCTCACACAATCACAGCCTTCTTTCTTTAATAACAATTCCATTATTTACATGCTATTTTGAGTTTAATTAAAATTATAAAAATTATAAAAATTGAATTTTTTCTACATTTTCTGCATGACGATTTAATATAAAACTTGCTCTTAATTTATTTTATATTTTGTAAAACTTTATTTAATAGAATTTAAAAAATCTATTTGATAGTGTTTTTAAAAATAGAATTGTAAAAACTCCATTTAATAAAGTTTTTAAAATTAAATAAATTAAGCGAATCTTATTCAGGTATCTTACATAAAATATTTTATCGATATTTTTTTCCACTTCCCGTATTATTTTTTTATGTTTATAGATCCAAACTTGATTGAATATCATTAAATTGGAAGATTAAGATAATATAGTCTTTTTCTGAGAAGGCGAGATATCTCAAAAAAAGATAGGTTTTTTTATATTATATACTTATTCCAATGTATTTATCAGAGTTATCGCCTGACGCAGCATGACGCAATACACAATGACAAGAATTTCATGAAAAACGACTGACACAAACAGCTACATAAATGTGATTGTACATGCCAAAATATTGGGCTCTTCATCGTCGATATGACATTTATTTTAAAGCGCTACAGAGATCCGAGGAAAGTCACCGAAAAATATTGCCGTCGAGATTTCTGGTGATTTTGCTATTACGCCAGTCGTGCGGATTTTATGGATAATGCATGAGCTAGCGTGCGCGAGATCAAAGTTCGCTTCCTTGCGCGTATTTATTAGCCGTTGGCAATTTTTTCCGGACTCATGTTTAACCATTTAATGTATGTAATTTTGTTCTCATAAAAATTATTAATAATACCGTATAATATAAATTATACAAATTTTCATTATTATATCGTCTGAAGCACACAGATAAAACACAGAGAAAGAAAAAAGGAGAGAAATTTTACGTAGTTTCAAAGAGTTTATATTCTCGCTGTATTGATTCGCTTCATAAGGACACCTGCGGAATTTAAAAAGAATTTGCAGAGTATTTTGCCACAGCTGCCATGACAGAATTTAAATGCCAAGCGTCTAAGGGGCGCCACGAAGACACGAAGACAATCTGAAGAGTGAGATCAGCTAAGTAACTTTAGAAGAATAAAGATTTAAAAAATTAATTTGTAATCCTCGCCCACAAGGAAAGTTTACAGGCGCGCAATTGAAAAGTCTTAGTAATCTGAAACCTCAAATCGTGGATATCTCGACGCTGAGGCACTGTAACTTTTAATTAATTGATCACGCGGGGTCATGGTCATCCGTTTATTCGTGGAGTAAAGAATATGCCAAGTAAGGCAAAGCTGTAAATACGTCATATCTTTTTATTACATGAAATTAAATCGAAGGCTTAATTATTATTTTCTAAATTAATTATTTTCTTAATTATTACACAGAAAAAACAGCAGTATTACATCAAAACTAATATATTTTATTTTACAATACATTATCGCATACCTTTCATATATAAACTAAAATTTATGTTCTTGTTTATATGTAAAACGATGACATAAATCTTGTCTGTATATTTAATATCTTTTAAAAGAATATCTTTGATAATCTTAAATTTTAGCAAAATATATTTTTATTTCATAGTTATAATAATCATCTAAAGAGCACAATATGTTTGTTTGGATAGTAATAATATTAAAAAGTTTTAATTTTTGATTGGAAAAATGTTATTTTTTATCCAAAATATTTTTTCCTCTCAACTTTATGAAAATTATTTTGTAATAATGTTATTGTATAATGAGAATATATTTTTCTTGATGAAACTACACAAAATTCTTCATGTAAGCAAGTTACATTTGTTTAATGCTGTGCAATCTTATTTCAATATTTGACATTTTAAAAATAAATATATTCTTGAAACAAGAACGTTCTTTCTTTTTGTGTGTCGATTATGACATTGTAAGAGAAATGTAATACTGTGAGTAATGTCTTCACGCGACTAATTGCGCTACACGAGCCGACCGCGAGCAAAAGTTAAATGATGAGCAAAATTCGGGATTTATTCGCGGCGTGGCCGCACGCTTTGTCACGCGTAACGCGATAAATCGCAGCCGTCGTTCGTGTGACTATCGTCCTCAAATATCGGACGTATGACGCCAGGAAATAAATCTAGACGGATCCGGATTTTTTTTCTCGCCGTGGTGGTACGTCCAACGTTTATTTCGGAGATTTTGCGCAATTCCGCGGACCGGATTATTTCGCCCGTCTGGAAGAAGGCGCCCGCCCATCCGTCCGTCCGTCCGTTCGTAGCAATTACGGAATTTTCGCATAATCGGAACTCTCGAGGGCCGTCGCTCTACCATTCGATAAATTACGGGGCATCGCGGTGTATCCGCGCGCACGATTGACGGCCGTAGATTTATCGCAACGATAACTTTTGCGATAGTCGCTGTGTAGAAAGAAAAGACTAACCGGACACTTTGTAGCTTTCCAAGAATACTTGTGAGTTGAAGATAAATACAGGAATTGTACTTTTTTACAAAACTTTTCGGCTCTCCTATGTCAGATTTCTGACACAAGTAGACACTTGAAATATCTTTTATGGATATCGATAATGAAAAGATAATTCGTGATGTACATACGGGACACGTTAAACAAAAATGAGTGAGCCGTTCGTCCTATCGAAACCACACAAAAATTACTGTTATCTCCGACGGCGATTTATCTCTCAAGGCCATTTTTTCAATATTCTGTAATACATCTGTTTCCTCAGTTTAACGCCCTCTAAATCCTGAACACTTAATTTTAACATTCTGTACGTCGCAGTCTCTTTACACTTTGAACAGTTAATATCAGCGAAATTATTAATTTTAGATCTATAAAAGTTATATAAAGTAGCTGTACAAAAATAATCAGAAACTTACACATATTCAAATATAATATATTCGGAATTAGCAGCGTTATTTTTAACACCTCTGATTTGAAATATTTCATGGAAACGAGTATAGACTCACGTACGCAATTAAAAGCCACGCGACCGCTAATCATCACTTCCTTTTAATGGGCGTTCACCATATAAAGCCGCTTAGAAATGCATTATCGAACCGCACGCGCGATCGACTCGCATTTTTTACCGCTCGCATGAGAAATTCATCGAGCATTGAACGGAGTTTCGCGAAACGCCCCGTAGGAAAGTAAAATGCTCCATTGTTTTACGCAAAATCGCCTTGCTAAACGGAACACTGCGCAGATTTCCCGCCTCTTTATCCGTACTAATGGCAGTGTTGCGTTCATGTTTTCACTCTAGTCTGTACAGCTCGTGTTCGACTTTGTAAGTCGTATAATTAAAATTATTGGAAATGTAGTGTGCGCGATATGTGTATGTGCGTTTGTGAATTATATAATAATTGTATGTACGTGATATAATAATTAATAAATTTTATTAACGTTGAGAAATCCTATCAAAATTGATTCGTACCGTACACAGAAAAGGAACATTCTTGTTTTGCGAATATTTTTATTTTTGAAATGTTAAATTGAAATGAGATTATGTAACGTTAAACAGATACACGCATACGTAACTTGAAGAAACTATTTGTGTGTACATATATGTATATTATATAGCCTTCATCAAGAAACATATTCATGTTTATTCAATAATCATTTTTATGAGTTGAGAGAAAAAAAATATCAGATAGAAGATAATAATATCTTCAAGAATTAAAATGTTTTAATATTATAACTATCAGAACATTCATATAGTGCTTTGTAGATAATTATTAAAATATTGAAATACAAAAATATTATTGATATTAAACAATATTTATTGAAAAAAATGTGAAATTATCAAATACTTTAAAATAAATTCAATTCTTTAAGAAGACCAAGCAGGATATAAGCAAAAGAAGTATTAGTATCTATCAAATTAAAAATAATACATTCTATTTAACAATTATTTTGTACACACACACACACACACACACACACACACACACACACACACACACACACACATATATATATATAGAAATATAATATCATCTGTTTATGAATGTAATGTTTCTTTTTATACATGAAGCAATGATTGTTAAATAAAAGATATTAGTTTTAATTTGATACTATTTTTTTTGTATAATATAGTAATTAATAAATTTGATGAATTTGTAGAAATCCTATCAAGATTGATTGATGGATACTGTACATTGCGTGCTCGATGAAATCCAAATAGAATAGATTCATTCCGAAATAAACGACTCTCGCCCTCTTTTATTGGCTCTCCGCGGAGAAATCTATCGCTATCTGGAAATACATCCTGAGTAGTTAATCGCTCGTAATCCACTTTGGCGTGATCTATGCCGCTCAGTCGTTGGTAGGTAATACCGCTGTTTAGAACGCTGTCATGCCGACCATCGCACGCCCGGCAAACTCAGCTGGCTACAATTTCGCCGGTATCGATTCGCGCTGGCTTTACTCACTAACACATTATTCGAGAATCTCGTGTTTGACAAGTCAAATTACTCGGATCTTTTCAATTTCTTCCTCATTTCTATTTTAAATAATAAAATTATCGAACGAGTGGAAACAATTAAATCTCTGATTACATAGATAATTAAATGTGCGTAGATTGGTACGCGAGATGTGGCAAAATCGATAGATTCCGACCTCATTTCCTATTCGGGAGGAATACATCCTATCCTAAGGAAACTAAATGTTGTCGTTTGAAATTTTCATGGAGATCGTGCCATCGAAGATCGTGCGGCTTGAAAACCACTGGGATTACGTACACAATGCCGCGCGTAATGTACACGCACACGCACGTACACGTCGCACAAATTTACGAAGGAAGCCGCATGATCTTGACGCACGTTCTTAAGCTTCTAATTAAAAGCCACGATGCCTGGCTTTAATTTGGCGTGCTTCCATTCACAGTTTCTCGCGATAAGTAAACCGGAACATAGCGCACACTCGCGCTAGCATCTCGAAAACTAATCTCGCTTAACAATTTCATGATTCACGTTAATGAGAATTTCATTCCTTGTGCATTTCATTATCTTCTCTGCGTCATAATCGTGTCGAAAACAAATAATATCGCGACTACGATTTTGTTTTTTTAAATGCCTCTTTTTCTCAAAAAAGAAGCTCGCTCGGTTCGTGGATGCACAAATGTGCACTTTCAATTTCTATTTGTTTTCCCAATTTTCGGTAAGTGTTTTATGCTTGTCGAGTTGAAGTATACGTGTGTGTACCTTTCAGCTTTCCATTTCCGCCACTCCGTATGGCTAGAACACACAAATGTGTGCGGCACTTAATTTTGGAAATTTATTAAAATTAAGATTTCAGTTGTTTGACTTTCAGCGGCTTTGATAAAGGCGTTTTATCAAAGCCGCTTTAAAACGCGTCTCTCTTTTTTTTTAAATAATTACGATTTAACTTAGAAGGATTAAGGAGATTTTCAACGACTCATTACTCTTGCTTTTGTAATCGCACACTGATCGTGATCGATTCGAAACATCTTTCATCCGCGATGACACATCGGGCGTCTTTTGCTGATTAATTATGTGGAGACGTTTCCGTGGCTTTTGTTCCCCCTGAGTGATTTATCGCTCGGTGTTAAATGATGAGAGGGGTCATGCTAAATATCGGAGGTTTCATCGGTCGCGTATTTTAAACGAAACAACATTGCGAGTGACATTAAACGCCGGCCAGATCGATACTTGCATCGGAGCCTCCACGCTCGCGTTGTAACATAAATCCGAGAATGAAATGGCTGCTGTATACAAGCTAAATATATTACATAATTAACATTTGTTTAATTGTATAATGTAATTAAGATTTATATAATTAAGATATTTATGTGTTGAGTGATTACAGAGAGTTATAGAGCTGTCGTTTCTATTTCCTATGTATTTTCTCAGCGTTTGTGATTATTTCATCATAAAAGAATCCATATACACATAATGAAAAAAATTTTACTTTTTTTAAATATCTTTTCGAAATAATGATTATTTTGTATCTTATATAAATATTTTCGAGCGAATAAAAAATCAAGGAAAAGATTTAAATCTAAAAAAATTCTCGTAAGACAGCACATTTCGAGCGTGACCAATTTTTATTCTGCGAAAATCACTTTCCGGATGTAGCCCATTATTACATATGTTCGTACGCGGTTAAAGAAATCGGGGCACAAAAGAGACACACCTGTTTGTGTGTGTGTGTGTCCGCGTTTGGTAAATTTATTTTCGCCGTAACGACAGCTTGAAGACGCACTTGCTCGATCTACTTTCGGCGACAGACACCCGGTAGATTGAATGCATCACACACTATCGGACGTAACACACTCGAGTGCAACGCGGACTGCGGTTAAGAGGAAGTGCCACAGGCGCGGGGAACCGTAGGAGACGAACAGGGGAGCATGCGGGGCATCTGTTTTGTGTGCACCGTGAATTTGAACACGTGTTTCATTTAAATATTTGTACCTGATATTCTTATACACTCATTGCCAATTTATACAAGCGAGATGGTACGTGCGTGTGTCCACCGTACGGTTAGAGACTGCTCTAGCTGTCTCCAGTAACAATGACGGCTACAAAAACTGACACGACCAAATTTTATCCGAGTAGAGAATGATGAAAAGTGTACAATCGCCTTCGTGGAAAACGGGTCACCGATCCTATGCGCCGCGTGGCTTTTCGTTTCGTTTCGTTTTGCGGGAATCTGATGTCACTCTCGACTAACAGAGATAAGAGAAACCGACGCGCGACGGAGAGAAATAAAACGCAACACTTACTTTTCGAGATCTATAAACGTGCGGGATACATATACAGTATTATCAACTTGTATTTGTCAGTCACTTTATGTCGCATATGCTTTATTTCACATTTTGTCTTGTCATGATTTTGACAAACGATAGAGAACAGATGTTACAGATATTACGCTCTCTTTACGCGATAGAATATGTATAACAGTCCGTAATAGAAAGATAACAATAAATTAACACACAATAATGAAATTTCAGTTGCTTGTAGGTATTTCGCGAAATAAAATAATTATTTTAGACATTTTTCTCAAAACACTATTTTTAAGTAGGTAGAGTCATATAATTATATAATCGTATTCCTAACTGTTAAAAGTGTCAATATCAGAATTTTTTCAGATTTTTTAGAGCCCAAAAACTCTTTGAAAAATACAACCCTTTACCAGTGATCCAATTGGTCTGACTAAGCAATGAAAAACAGTTTGGTCTACCGAGAGTTAATATATGTACATATATCAGTTTCTTGAAAAGCTTTTATTTTTAATGCTTTAAATAAAAAAGAAAGTTAAATTCTGCAATTCTGTGATATATTGTAAAAGTCACAAAGCAGTTTCGCGGCTAGATATAATATTGTTTATTCTATCACGGAAATTAATTCCGTCTGCAATGCATCTGATATCATCGCCATGACTGGTACATAAGAGAGTTGAATTGGAACTATGCCAGCTGCTGACGGGTCCCGGATTCGTTCCGTCGAATAAAATAGGTATGAATGAGCGATGAATTTAAAGAGTGAACGGCACGAAAATCGTCGACTCTGTGGCAGCAAAAAAAAAGACTTTTTTTACGAGCGCCCTGTCGTTGTTGTTGCTGCTGCCTCGTTTCGTTAGTCTTGAATGGAAGTCGCCCAACGTGACTAACGCGAAACCATTGTGCGCGAATTTTCGATCCGTTGTGTAAAAGTTTACTCGTTTACGTGTCGTTGAACAACGAAGATATTGAACTGAAATGGTTACTTTGCATCGAACAATATTTGAATCTCGTAAAATAATTTTTTTCTTTTAGAAAATTTTTTTACATTTTTTAAAATTTTTTCTTTATCTCTTCTTTTGCATCAAGAGTTTCATGTAAAATTATTATACTTAACGAGAAAAGTTAAAATGAATCAACTCGAGTGTACATAAATAATTTCCATGCAAATTGCTGTTTTGACTTTCCACATCTTTTTTATATAATAATTTTTATCGATTTATATCGTCAACGATGACAACTAACTTGAAATAATAGACATTGGTTTTCTCTCCTTCCTCTTTCGTGTACATACATCGACGTCATATCGTCGCGATACACATTTAGGCATATCTGATAATTAAATGGAAGGAAGAAGAGAAAGAAAGAGATACTGCAACTGCGAAGATAAAACTCTTGAAAAAAAATATACAACCATATACCAATGCATATGAGATTAGAAAGATGTATGGTGAAAAGGAGATGTAAAACATATGAGCAAATTCGGCAAATTGCCACGACTAGTATTTATATCCTGGGGCTTTGAGTTTTGCTATGTATGTATAATTTTTTTTATATCTATTGTATTTTTTATTATCTATATTTATTATCCTAATGAGATTATTAACTAGCCATTCGTTAGATTAAATTGATAATAATCAATGTATAGATATTATTATTTGCACGATTCGATATCTATTTTTTTGGGAATAAAAATTTTGCATTTTTGAAAAATAGAACGTATCAAAAAATTCGCGATACTTTTTTTCCCTCTAGCGAAGGATGTACATTGAACTCGGGCCGATGTATTTTGGTCTTTAATTTACTCTTAATTAGCCGTTATTACACGATTATTGTTCAAAAGACTATTTTTTAGCTGTTTATTATAGGGAATACTTTGTTTTTTTATAATAACATTATTTTACATCGTATATAAGTAAAACATTTAATTCATTATTCGCGATGTTCAAACTGAATAATTAATACTTGTCGCTTTGTGACGATGCATTGATGTAATTAATAAATGCAACGGACCGTGGAGTTGTTTATCGTGCAATATTATTTGGCTTCCGATACGAGGAAATATCGTATGCACAAAATTTTCACCGCATAATAACGCTTTATTTTCCACAAAAACAAACTACCTATAGATTGGATCTAAAATTACTGCGCAATATTTAATAACTACGGCGCTGGTTCGGAACAAAATTGTTATTATTAAAATTCACTAACTTTGAAAAGAAACACTTTGAAAATTATATGGAATAAAAGCACATAAATATCTCATCTGGAAAACAATAATTTATTAATAATTGTAAAATGAATTTTACTTGTGATATTTATCGTAATACAAATATATATGTATATATAATGTAATATGTAATATTTTATGTTTTATATTTAAAATTTAAAAAATAATAAATTTTGCATCGTGGCAAACACGAACGAATGATTTTAATGTAATGAGATTAAAATCATTCATTCATGCCACGGGCTTTTTCGCTTTTGTAATTTCGCTATTTTCTCCGTCTTAACCCGCGAGCAAAAGAGAGAGAGAGAGAGAAAGAGAGAGAAAAAGGGAGGGAGAGAAATTTTCGCTTAAAACGCCTCAAGCTTAATTGTATGTATTTCGGTACGCGCGCATTTGCATTCCGCGCGAAGAAACGAATTCGTGAGATATTATTGCAGCATGCTGCTTTGTATCGTCCTGATATTAAATTTCCATCGTAAACCAAAACGTTTGCGTAGATATCGGCGGCGATATTCCATATCCCGAGATATTCTACACTTGCATAAACACACTGTCGAATGTTATTACGCGTCACGCTCATCCCGCGCGCTCTCTGTCCCACTACCACCGTCCATCATTATCTCCTCGCGATAAAAGCTTTTAGTTATCCTGCATTGACCCAAATAATCAGCAGATACAAATTAGTTTATTCACAGTGACTGATAATGCCGAGTGAATACCTTCTGCCCCGCGCGTCCCGTTTGTTGATTTTAGATTATTAAATTGTTTGAAGAAAATTTTATATTCTGTCTCTTGCTTATATATGATTATAGTTTTAATTTGACATTGATTTTTTCTGTGTACTGTTTTTCGTTACCGTTACCGGAATTTATCTAGATATGCATCTTTTATCAGCTAGATAAATATATTTCACGTAACTCTTCTCCATTCTTTTGCACGCTCCCTCAGTGCAGCGCCTTGATCTACTCTAGTCTTTCATGCCTTGGTATCGCAGTCTCGCCGTTGCTTTTCACCACTGTCGCTTCCTCAGCATCGCCCGGTTCGTCGGAGGACAATATTTTATCGGTTCTTTTAACATGTTACTATAGCAACCCTCTTGGCGACCACCGAGTTCCCAAAAGCTCCAGCTCTCTGGCGGCTCCTTTTTCATTCGCGAAACCCATATTCCGACCGACTTCTTAGGGTCATTATGCAGCGATTTGTCCCTATCACCGGTGTTTGTCGACAAAATTTCTACCAAGAACGGGCGTGATCTTGAAAGAATCATAGTCGAGTCTTGAACGTTCTAAAGAGACGAGTACATATTTATCAAGAGAACTGCTCGTCAAGAAAACTTTCATTTAATTTTTTCAATTTTCCAGCAACACTTTCAATTTTTTAAATGTACACAGCGAGAAGACAAACTAAACAAAAAAAGAAATTGTATTTTTTGCAGTATTCTAAAATCTCGAAATAAATTGCATATTCTGTCTGATGCAGAATCTCGATTGCTTTGATATATTTTGGTGTCTTGTTTTATAAAGCAATCTCACAAACACATTAATAAATGCAAAAATTTATCATCCAAATAATAGTTCTTCGTGATATTGAGATCACACACAGCTTCGCCCTCCCATTTCTATCAATCGCACTTTATCCCTGTTAAATCGAAGTGCTCACATTCGCGTAGCGTACAAACGAATGAATGCAATGCGCGTATTTCATTTATGCGGAGGAGCAACGCGTAAAAAGGAAGGAAAGAAATCGAGTGTGGAGAAGCGGGAAGATGGGTGAAGGTTCTTGCTCGACGCATCGATTTGACATACGTTTGTATAACTGTTATATTAAACTTTGAACAGCCGTCGGTCCGCGCACACTCGCGTGGTCAAATGCTAAATTATTCACGAGTTATAAATTTGTTGTTGATAAATTTCATATTAATATGTATATCAGCGAGAGAGAGGAAGGGGGAGAGGGGTGGGGGGGAGGTATCGAGCGCATAAATTATTTATGCGCATTACGCACGTTATATGACCATTAATGTCCGTTGCTATTGGCCGCATAAAATAAACGCATTATCCGCGATCAACGTTATGTTAATATGTATGCGTGTACGATTTCGTTCGGTCGGCTTCCCTCGATTCCCCGCGCCGTTACGCCCGAATCGGCGAAGCGGGATCGAATGTCGCTCCAAATCACTTTGCGTCTTTGAAGCTTATGGTTTACCTTTCGGAGGAACACGCGAAGATAGTAATAACAACGTTGAAACAGAGTTGAGGAATTTTTCCCCCAAAATTTGGGTTTTATTATTATTATAGATTTATAGGAGAGATTTTTTTATAGAGGAAAATAATAAAGATCTATTATTATTTTTTCATTTTCCTAAAAAGTCCCCATGATAATGACAAGTCCAAATTCGGGGGAAAATCCCTCAACCTAGTAGCTCTATGACAGTCGAAATCACGGTCGGTCAGCGTTGTGTCCACGTTCGTTCATCCACTCTTCCGTTCGTCCGAATCCGCTCCTCTGACCTGTTCTCTTACGCAACCTGCACACGAGTGTCTGTAGCCACAATGCCCTCTGGTCCCCTATTCGGCATTATTTTGTACAGGTCAAATCAAGTTAAACCGAAGTTCGTGCCGTCATAATGAGGAACATTCTACTAATCCGCTGGCGCCACTAATGACACGGCCGACGGACAAGTTTTCCGCCTTCTCGTATGTATGCACGATGTAATTGAATTCCGTATAATGAGCGTCGCGTTACGTGTTGAACTGAAGGATTCACGTTTTATCTGATAACACGAGTTAACGAATGCAGATATCGGCTGGAAATCTGAAAGATGCGAGGGGCTCTTTCAGATTCTGCACACGAAAAAAGAATAATGTATTAATAGCCAAAAGTAGTTTAATTAAAAATAATCTTATTAAGGATGTGTATTGCAAAATATTTTCAAAATAATGAAAAAATTACAAGTTATTCTATATTGTATTTGAAGTAATAAATTTGACAGAAAATTTGATGGCAATTTTATACTTGGATAGAAAAGTATTTCAATAAAAAGTAGGAATGTGTTCTAACTGAAATGTAATTAAGAAATAATGATAAAAATTTGAATTTTTTGTATAAGTATTTTAAATATTCAAGATAATTTATATAAAGTTTCATAACAGAGTAATAACAGTAATTAATTTAATAACTATTAATGAGAAATAAATAACATTTTATTAGAATAAGAGCATGATGTGATTTGTTTCATTAATATTATTTATTAAATTAACAAGATTATTTTCAATTAGAAGACGCTATTGGTTAATACTGTTAATAATACAACATTACTTTTTTCCGTGTTGAGATTACTTTTCCTCATATTTCCTATATTTTCTATTGATTTTTTTCTTTCTGGCAATTAATGGGCTATTCTTGATCCTTTCCAGATCGTCAGTGGAGCATCATAAATTTCTTCTTGCTCTATTCAATCCTCAATCGGATATCATAAATTTCTTCCTGCTTCGGATGTCGGAAATGTCGCGACATGTCTCCTAATGTGATATCTCCGTTTTTTAAGCTTCTCAGTAATTTAGATTATATAATTTGTTTATTTTCCAACCGTATTTCATGTCGTTCAAGCCTCATTTAACGCAGATGTAATAGGGATGGAGTTGTAGGAGAAAGAAACGAGAGGAACTATCTTTCTGAAGTCTGAAGTACACTCGATTGAATAACTCGAAACTTCTGGGAATCATTTCTCACTTGTTATGGCTTCCGTGAGTCTTCATTGCGAGTTCTACGGTTAGCGCTAAGAAATAAGAGAGCTATCTGTGTTTAGAATGTCATCTCTCTCGATTATGTTTAAATCAATCGCAGATGTCGTTAAACAGAGAATCTCTTCAAGAAACCGTACAACGAGCTACCAACGATTTCATCGCGTACGCGTACGCGTTTGAAGATTACCAATTACCGACATCTATTAATCCACGATAACTTCGCAAAAGAAANATATATATATATATATATATATATATATAAAATGTTCTCAATTTTCCAAAATAAATAAAATCGAAGAAAAACCAAAAAAATAAACGAGAAATAAAAAAAAATTTTTTTACTAATAGTATTCTTAATTTTTCGAGAAAATAAAATTAAGGAATAAATCCTTTTTCCCGTAAAAACGGAAAAATACGGTTGTGATAATAACGACTGCAAAATTTATTGATGAATTATTTACTTATTAGAACTCTTAAATGGGAAAGAGAAAATTTTTAAACCATTGATTGACATAGAGGATAATAAAGATGAAATATTATAAGTATCTTTAAAAAACCGAGCAAAATACGGCAAGGAAAAAACCACTTTTTCCCTAAAATTTCCGAGAATTTTTTTGGGTCAAGAACACCACGGCCGCGCATTCAATTGCGCAGATTCACGATTTTAGATTCAAGAGCGAGCGCGAAGACGCCGCGATGTGCAATGAAAGATCTGTCCCATCTCTTCTTTCCTTTTTCACCTCCCTCTCTCTCTCTCTCTTTCTCTCTCTCTCGCGCGCGCGTAGAAAAAGTAGATCAAAGTTCTTTTTCACCTCGTGTAATCGGAGCTTTACGCGTCGGTTATTCATATGTTCGAGCGCGTGTACGTATGTACATACGTACGAGCGCCCGCGCATTCTCGCAATCGCCATTCATATACAGCGAAAGAGATATAAATACTACGTGCGTCTGCGCGTACGCGTACGCACTCTCGCGCATGCACGCACGCACGCACATGTACGCGCACACGAACAGGACACCTAACGACCCCGTAAATTCCCGTCCTCCCTTGCTCTCATCTCCGCTACCCGTCATAGCTTTGTTGCCACTCGAGGGGCTTTTATTTATTTACGGAATACATCCCGAGATTCAATTTGGTACATGTGCATGCTCGCTCCGCTAGTTGCCCGTTTGTTTGTCCATTTTATTCGTCATTCTCTCTCCGCGACTTTTTTTTATTTTTCTTTCCTCTTTCTTTTATTTATAATATTCGCAACAACGATCATGAAATATCTTCTTGAATCAACGGAATTGCTTGCTGTGTGTTTTCATTCGCTATCTGTTACGGCTGTAAAATAAAGAAGTCGCGCTGAGAAAATCCAATAGCGTACAACGAAAAATTATGATACAACAGTAAATTGTATATAAAGTATAAAAATTATGATAGAACAGAAAATTGTATACAAGTGGCTAAGCATCTAACATTTCTAACGTTCGAGCAATTGAGAATGGAATTCATAATAAATTTTACTTTTTTTTATTCGGGCGAAATATCTTTATTAAAGTATGTTTATTTAGTTTATTAATATTAAATATTAATTATTATATCATAAATCACGAGTTAAATATTTTTAACATTAGTCTCTCAATTTTCAGGAAATGTGATTCCTTGCACTTTCTCTCTTAATATATTAAGTCTTCTATTATCTAATCACACGTCACTTAATAAATTTCATAAAACATGACACTTTGTTGTCATAAGCTAACCCACTAAGTAATAAAGAAATATCCTTGAAAGATCGTATTTATTTTGAGGATGATCTTTGAACTCGATTGAATGTCACATCCTCGTACAAGCGCGCGCTTTTCACATCGAGATAGATTTCTCCGTTTTCTTACCACGGTCTCATCCTCCTTCTGATCCTCGCTTTCTCATCCTCGTAACTCCAACGGCAGCTTCTCTTTTTGCGGTTCCATGTTCGTACGACTTCGTCGAATTTCCGTTCCCACCATCGTTTCGTGCTTAGTCTCTACTAATACATTTCTATCTCTTTTTTCTCTACGTACGATGAAAATCCTTCTAGTTTGAGAATTTCGAATTTTGACACGGACGGAGAGAGATCATTACAAGTGCGACAGGTATCGAACGTTCGTTTATACATGTTTATGCACGTTTGGACACTGAGGTAAATGCCCTAATGATCGAATATGTCTCTACACTAAGCACAGAAACTTATTATTAATAAATAAATAAGCTTACTATTAATAAGTAGTCTTAAATGAGTTTTTTATTATAATATTAAAATTTAATTGCAATCTTTAAATATTTAAAGATTTGTAAAGTAGAATATTTTAAATATAAAAATTAACGTGTAAAAAATTAATTTTGTTACACAACTCCATTATATTTTAAGTGTTTATATTTTAATAACGTTCTTAAAATTTTTAAAGTAACATGTTTGGTAAGATATTATTTATTTTACTTTTTATAATTATTTTATAAACAATACTAGCATTTTCTGTTGTTTAGATATTGATCCATTTACATGCTTTACAAATTTTTATTATTTTTACAATAATTTAAAAATGTTTTATATTTTTATATATTAATAACGTTTTATATTTCATATTTCAGTCAATAATATAATTAGATCACTTTATATCTTGTGAATGCTTATAAAAATTTAACAAATCTTGTCTCTGCATCGTCCGATTATATTTACTTTAATCGTCTCACGAAATTTCTCATTCTCAATATTCGAATAGAAATCGCATTGCGATTATTTGGACTGACTTAATGAAAATTAATTTCGCCAAATTAGATACGACGAACGTACGTTGCTTTCGGCTAATGCGAGTAATATACTCTATCGATTTCCCCCCTTTGTTTCATCCGCGATGCAGTGCGTGTATTAATGTGCGAATGGATAGAAAGGGAACGATAAAGGGTACGCGAGCGGCCTTCGGGAAATGTGGAAAATAGGATAGAGCAATTTGCGAGTGAAATGTAATTTCAGAATGATTTCTCCAGGGCGGCGCGCGCGGAACAAAATTATAGACGAGTCATAGCGACACGTATATAATTATATATATAT
>QKQZ01055531.1:0-13568 GCA_003595255.1 Solenopsis fugax | reverse complement strand
TTGAATCGTAAATGTATAACCAGTTTTTTACAATAAAGCCTCAAATGTCGAAAAAAAAACGGCGGAAGCAAAGGTGTACACCTAATATAATATCAAGGTTGTTCCGTATTCGCGTCAACATTATAGAAATTCAAATTCACCCGTTATGTTGGAGAGTCCGCGCTCACCCAGTAAACCGTTCGCGAGGATCATGTACCGATCACGCGGAAATCGGCGCAGAACTACTAATTCGGGTATTCGGGCAAATCGTCGTCGCGCGACCCAGTACCACCCAGTACTTGCTTCTTGCTCGTTGTGCGTAAAATAACGTCGTTCGGTCGTAAATGTGATACTATCCGGAGTGCGAATCGAAGCACGCGTGCCGATATATGCGTGCGGTGAATTTGGAATTCGTCGTAATCGTTCCCTTTCGTTCCACGTCTCGCGCCGCGAGTTTTGTTACCAATATTCTTGACGATATCGATAGCCTGTAAATTCCGCAACTGCGCGTGCCACGCGCTTTCTTCACCGTCGCGTGCTCCGGTTCGCCGCCGTTCCACGCCGAGATTCTTTAACTTACATTAATAAATTTCCTCTCGCTTTCGCGATCGCGATCTGGTCGCTGCACTTTTTCGTCCGCGTCAAGATATCCGTCACCGAGCTTGGTTCCATCCCGGTCCTCAACTTTGAGAGCGTACGAGCTACTACATAGCGACGGGTGACCCCACCCCCCGCTACAAAGGTAATGTGTCTATTTACTTAAAAGTATAATTTTTATTTAAGTAAAACAAACAAATACTTGCATCAAAATATGTAGTTTTAAGAAAGTATTTTTTCATTAAAAAACAAATTTTCTCTCAGTGTAGTTAGAATTTATTAATACATTACACTTTAATTTATTTCTTCTGTTTTTTTTTGGCATTAATGGTATCGTAGCAAGAGAAATATTAATTCCTAACGCGCGGAGTCACATTAATATCCTTTTCTTATTGGAATCGCGGTTGCCCCAGTAAACGGATAATAAAATCGTGCATCCCTCGGGAAAATGATTGTCCGACGATTCAAATGAGAGCGGAATAAAAATGTTCGCCATCGGCAATATCGTCTCTGTAAGGATCGCCGGGTCCCTGTTATCGAAAAACCATCGTTCGACGTCGGATCGATGTCTGATGAGTTACCGAACAAGGGGGAACTTTCCTCGCGGCGTTCTCGCTTACGTTTTCATCCCGCGATCGTTAACGGAATTCCGTTGAAGATGCAGCGATTCGTCTTCCCGGATGCCACGGCGATTTACTAACCGCTCGGTAATCTCGTTTCCAATTAACGTGTAATTGAAAAGTTTCGCGCGACCGTGTTTTCGACACTCTCTCGGAACTCTTGATAGGGATTTTCTCGAGAGCGACGTATGCATTTGCCAACGCGGGATTGACTCTAAAATGGATTTTATGTTCGCAACTAATCGCCGAGTTGCTCTTCGCGGAATTTCTTGGTTATCCGCGTCCTTGGTTATCCACCGTGTTTGTTTTCGCATTCTTCGCGTTGCGATGGGTGTTCTCAATTAAAATTTTGCAGAAAATTCATATTTACATATATTTGTGCATTAAATACATATAGATGCGGAAAATGATCACATGTGATTCCACAATTATTTTTCGACATTCAATTTCGTGTAATTTCATGCCACTTTTTTAAGTATGTTTTGGCCATGATGTCTCTTCTTGCATCATGGTTTTGTCTATAAAATACGAGCTAAAAGTTATCGAAATTTAAAAATTGAAGTCTTTTCTAGGTTAATTTTTTTTCCATAATTAATAAAAAATTTTGGTCGCGAATGCCCGAATTTTGAAACTAGCTACAAAAAAAACAATGAAAAATTTGATTTACTTATAATGATTTTTGTAGCAAAAATTACTATATTTTGCTGCAGTTTTAAATAAATAGCTTTTAAACGAGTGAGTCTAAATGAATTTTTGCACGAATATTTATTAGAGTTTCATTAGTATATGTAAAAATTTTGATTTAATTGGTAATGATACTTCCCTATTAAATTTGTAAATACGTAGTGCAAAACGCAAAATTTTACGTAAGAATCAAGAGTAAACAAAAAATTAAATAACTTATAAATCAATAACTAAATTATGCTCCAATTTTACACAGATACTCAAACGTAATACTAGAATATTCTATGAAATTTTTATATTTTTAGTAATGTTTTTTTTTTTAGATATGACCCATACATCTTTAATTTTATTCTAACACATAACATTATATAAAGTATAGTAATTATATTAAATAAAAGTATAATAATTGTTAATTATACTGAAAAGTGTACTGTCAATGTTATATATTTTTATCACGTTAACATGCCGGTTTGAACGAACCTCGTTAGTGCAGCATTCTGGACACTTCAATTATTTGTCGCTGTCGAAGGCGTCGTTGCTCGCTACCGCTCCGTTAATCGTTACATAATCACATTTCTAATTACGATGTAATTAAAAACTCATCGGCCCGAGACGAGGGAGTGCCTCCGGCTGCATAGTTCGAATACGCCCTGTGCAGCTCTGGAAGCATGGAAAATGAAACGTGCACCTATCCACGGTCTTGCTTGCTTTTATCGCGCTCTCTGACCTTCAGTTCATGTACGTACACCCTTTAATTCTTGGTCGAGCCAGGAGGTGTGGCAGGATTTACACGCCCTGCTGAACGTAACACTTATCCTTGACAAATTATTATTTGACTTGAGAGTTATATACGAACTGTTAGCATATAGTTTTTATTAAGACAAAATAGTAAAATGATAAAAATGTTGTTGCAACAAATTTTTTTAGCTTTTTTTAATAATTACAAATTATTGTACAATTAATGTATTATTCTAAAATGCATTCTAAAAATTTATTCTTTTAATTTATTTAGTGTTCAATTGTTCAATCTATTTTTTATTTTTACTAAACGACAATATAATTACCGGCTACAAATTTGCTGAGGAACTGGAATGGAGTGACACATTAATGTCAAACACAGAGATGAGATAGACGTTATCTGACTTAAAGTATCCCGTAGATAGTGTCATCAGGAGATGAACTACCCACGCTTTTCCTGCGACGATGAAGAGAGAACTCATTTCATTACGCACAAAATCGAGAATCGCAATGGTCCATGACAGGCGACATGTTCGCGATCAAATAATCCGTTCGCGAATTATTAAGTGCGGCAATCGGTGAACCAGATATGAATCCATCGTTCTTGCATGAACGCAGTTTTGTGGCTAGGATTACCGCATTTATATTATGATGTAAAAGCCGCCCGGTAATGGATAACAAAGCGGCATTATCCATATACAGAACAGTTAACAGAATAAACACGATTCGTCGGTCTCGGCCATCCATTTTATCATAATCGATTTTAGATATGCACGAAATGAAATATCAATATTGGTCGAAATGTGTTCTAATCTTCAATCACAATGCATGTTGAAATGCATGTACCAAACCCACGTCATCAAATAAACGAATATCATGATTAAATAGCTAATTCTAATAATTGTGATTATATCAAGTTGCGTGATGAAAAATATCAATCGATGAAAAATTATGAATAATGGAAAATTAAATAAAATAAGCAACAAGAAGACGGAAAGACAGACCTTTATTTTCGACTTTTTACCTTCTAATATTTATCATTTGGCTGAATGAGTTATGGTGGTGTCATTTATTGCTGAATTTCTTATCGTATGGATGAAGCGACGAGTAATTGAAATCGCGAGTGCAGTCGCGGAGATATATTTTTTGCCGTGTGCGTTATGGCGAGCTATGATGTTTTTCGTATTGGACGTCTCGACGGAGACCGGCGACGGCGGGGAATTCTTATTACTTCAATCGTCTCATTAGCGAGTCTGCATTCGTTGATGCGCACCAGTGGACAGGAACGGGAATTAATAGGAGAGCCGGAGACAAGAATGAAAAACGGCGGCAGGAGAAATAAGAAGACACGTGTTATTCCCGAAATAAGAAAATATTAAAAGCCGCACGGCGAAGGATTTCCAGAAATATTCCGCGGTGCTTTCGGTAGCACATTTGTAGATAATTATTGTTTCGTTCAAGTCGTATTTCGGATGCGCATAAAATGAATTTATAATCAAGCAATGAAATGAGCTGTTGTATAATAATGATGTAAATATCCATTCATATAATTTATAGCCGATAATAAATGTGTTTTTATTTTTCCTTTGAACGCAATCCCGCGTCATTAAGAAACGTTTGCCTGCATGTAATGTTTAGTATTCTCAGTAGCAGTTCAAATTGTTTTTAAATGCATTGTCTATAATCAAATGAAAATTTTTTTTAAAGGAATATAAGATATGCAACAAAATCTGTAATTAAAATCGAACAATACCTCGAACTGTTGTTCGTACGATTTGAAGTAACATTATGTCAAATCATCCTAATCTTTAAGGAAATTATATTTGGGGAGAATTAAACCAATTGGATGCTCTGTCTTTTTCCTCACTCAACCCATTTTTTTGCCGAGTGTAAATCCTTGAATTACATCTGATTGTGAGATACAACTGTTCTGTGTTTTCTAGGATTTCGGTTTGACGTGGCGGATAAAAGGGAAGAAAGAAAAAAAAAAAAAGAAATGGCTGCCGTCTTGCAAGGCGATGCATCTTGAAAAAAACAAAAAAATAAAACGTGAAAGCAAGACGCGCAATGTTTTTTATTTGAGACAGAATGGGATTTCTTGGTCAAAAGAGTCACGGGTGGTGTATCAAGGCAAGGCGAAATAAATATTTGAGCGTTTGCCTTTTCGCTATCCTCTCGACGATAATGGCATGAGAATGGCAGATGTGCTAGTCGGAATTTTTTTTTCCCTCGGACACAGTTTTGCAATTCAGTCAAGCCGCAATTTTCTTCTCCTCCTGATTTCAATTTTTAGAGAAAAAATGATATTTGTTATAGAATAGATACAAATAATAGGTACAGATATAATCTATTAGTTTAAAAATTATATAAAAATTAAAATAATTATTCAACAAATTCACGAAATTTATTCGTTAATATTTAAAATCAACCGTTAAAACATTTTCTCTCGAAATTTTCTTTGAGTTGGCTCGAAATCAGTAGAATAACATTAAAATGGAGATCGAGGTCTCTGGGTCACTCTGTATGTGAATGAAGAATTGTTGGAGATATAAAAGCAATCGGGTGGTATGACCTTAAAAAGATTTTTATCGCAATCTCCGAGAAACTAGCGAAAATATAGAGTAGGTCGTTCGTCCGCGAAGAAAAGTTTCTGCGAAAAGCTGAAAACGGCCGAAGATAAAACGTTAATGCAGATAGAAGCGAAGACGGCTCGAAACAATGGTCGTGAAGCAATTCTTTAAGACGGAATTCGTTTTATCGCAATGCAGTCATTGTCCGCTATACGGGAAACAAAATGAATGCACTTATTAATAATACAATAATCAAAGTATGGCTATCGTTTGACCTTAGTTTGGACATTAATGGAAATCTTTCATGATATTCCGTGATCTCTGTGCATTAATCAAGGTCTAATACGATAGATCTTGATTATGACATCCGTGATAACGCAAAGTGAAAAGTCTTTGAGAAAAGACAAGTGGATGCAAATGTTGAATGATCCAGAATAAAACTTTTTCTACAGAAAGAAATTGAAATTAAATAATGCGAAATTTACGCAAATGTTTTATTTTCTGTTTATGCCAGTAATAATTTTCACTTGTATTGTGTAACACAATTTTAAATTATTAACAATACTAATGGTACATGAATAAATACTATATAATCATGAATATTATAATCGTACTTATACTATGAAACTATAATTGCATTATGATCATTAATTGATTAATAGATTATGCAAATATCTAATATTTTTTCATCGACATTATTGACAGATAGCATATAATATTACATGATAGGTCTCTCGCGGATAAAGAAGGCAAGTGATATCATTCGAAAGAAGGCAGGAATAGTAACTGGAGAGCAGCAGGTTTCGCTGACGGTAATCCAAGACGCGAAAGGACCACTTAACACCTATTCGCGGCAATTAACCTCAACTGGGATGACGAACTTGAACTATCTTTCTTCTTTTCTCTCCGTCTAATTCAATATATTCGAGACATCCGATGAATTTATTTTTCAAATTCGAGACGAACTCGTACATTGGCACACAATTCGCAATACTAATCGAGAATATGTCGAACGCGCACGGAAAGAATAATTTTGCTGAAATACAGATCTGAAAATAATTATGTTGAATCATTTAAAACATTGTATCGGATATTTAACTTGGTTGCTAGAATGTCAAAACTATTTGCAACGTTATCCTACATAATTATTTGATGGCTCAATATAAAATTATTTTCTGATCTGTATCTAGCTAAATTTTTAGATGCTGCAGTAAAAATTGCTCTTTCTATATGCATACGAATTTTACAAAGAAAATCTAAAAAATAGACATTTTGACATCCACAGAAGCTTTCGCATCGCATTTTCGAAATGGTAGCATCTAGGATTGCTTTCAAAGATTGTCTTCGTACATATCGTGCGCCGTGACGCTTTTCCTCAGTGAGCAATCTCTATTCTTCCGAGTATGTGGCGTGACAGTGCAGTGGGCGAATTTCCCTGAATTTGTAGAACGGACAGTCAGAGCGCAACTCTGAAAGCGGACTCTCTTAAAGCCATAAATGATACGCATTGAGCTTGCAGTCTCTTTGTACATACGAATTGGCGCGAGAGTGTAATTACATCCAGTGGAAAGCGATGTCGAATTAAACGGAACGGAGATGCCTAATGAGAACAGACTAAATACCCGGTATGTCGATCTGCTGTGATATTCATGTTTTAGATACCGCATCACGCAAATGGATCTTCGTGTGTATGTGTGATGCTGTGATATTCTTTCTTATCTATATATTTACTGCAGATCTTCTACTGCAACTTCTATATAAAATATATGCGAATGTTTTATTTAGCTTTTCAAGATTTCTCTGACACACGTTGCTTTTTTTGTAAAATTTCCAGAATTTTTAACTTAGTTTAGAAAAGTTCAACAAATTTTTCAGTCGAGGACTTTGTAAAAATCTTATTTGCACGAGCGATATTGAAACTACGTAAAATGATTTGCGAGTTTTAAATCAAGTTTCTAAACTAGTATTCTAACAATTATTTAATGAGTAATTTATACTAAATTATTATGTTATTTATTATAAAATAAATTGTATCGCAAATAGAAATAGAAATCTGTTAATCTTACAACATTAAATTCTTTTAATATTCAGAATATCGCAATTTCATTTTCGCAATTTCATTTAATTAATTAGCATGTGCATACACACACACACACATAAATATACATTAAATCCTTGCAACATCGCGAAAGAGTTAATGTACTGTCTTCACTGTCTGTAAAAATTATTCAGCACGTTTACTTTGCGCGTTTTGCTGACAGAGAAAATTTATTTGCGAAGGCACAACGACACGTAAACGCACCTAACGATAAGACGAGTGATATGGCAGGTACATAAGCGATCGTTACTTATGTGCTGTGCAAGCAATTCTAGTCGGCAAGTGTCGGCGAAGAGTGTCTTCGCGTGAGTGCAATTACCTCTCGACGGTGTTCCAATCGTGCGAGCGATTTTCATGACTCCGCACGACAGAACGTTTGCTGTTTTAAAAGGACTCCTGTAATCGTAAAGTCTGTTCGTTGATCTTTTACGAACCCTTTATGTGTACGAATCCACTCGAGGGAATTACATACCATCCAAAAAGAGCTAATGGCAGAATTAGTCCGACTAATCAGGTAATTGCAGCGACTGACCGCAGTTGCGGTTGTAATTGGGGTGGATGATCCGTAATACTTTCGACATTAATTGATTTTATAACATTTTATTCACTTTTATCATCTTTTTTAAGGAATCATTAAGAATGTAGCCAAGTATTTTTTTATTATGCAATATTGATGATTAAATGATGATAAAAGAGAATTTCTTTTTGAGAGAGAGAGAGAGAGAGAGATTGATTGATTGATTGATTGATTGATTGATTGATTGATTGATTGATTGAGCGTTTATTACTGCCCTAAGGCAAGCCCTCTAGGACAGGCAAATATACAGAGATAAGAGGAAAGAAAATAGTTGTCCAACTTACAAACTAATAACATAATATAAATAAACAAAATAAGCAAACGGAAAATAAAATATACAAGGCAAGAAGAAAAATAATAAACATACAAAATACAAACAAAATATAAAATAAAATATGCAATAGAATAAACAGGAAAAAAAATTTATACAAAACAAAGAAAAAAAGGAAAATAAGAGTAGCAATAGAATAAAATAAAAGAGAGAGAGAAGAAGAAAACGATAATTACTTCGAATATCGATCGTGTCTTTCTAGAGATGCGTGCATCCCGTAATGTCGATAATATATGTATAATAAATGACAATTTAAATTTTAACAATGTTTTGGCTCGTTATCATCTCGCCGTGTTATTGCGGATTGTAGTAAAATAAATGGAAACCGTGCATCGACGCCTTAATACGAGTAAATCGCTTTTCCACCTCCCTTACGCTTGAGCGCATATCAATCCGCGTCTCAGAAAACACAAGAAAAATGCAAACATACGATCTGGATATTCAATCCGTGAAGCCAATTCGTCAGTAAGCCTCGCAAATGCTATCATTGCGTTAAGCTGCTTTGAACTGATGCCAGCGCTATCAAATGCGAAAGAGGTTATTCTAGCGAAAAAAAAAAGACGACAAATTCAGCACGAATAGTGTCAAGCATCATTTCCAACGCAAAAATTGCTTTCACGGTAGGAAACGATAGCGACGCTCTCTCTCTCTCTTGTATCGATGAATACACAGCGTGAAATTTGTGTTCCATTTTTTGACGAAAATAGATTTCAAGAGCGGCGAAACGTGCAGAATATTCTGCAAAATTGAATGTCCGTAGCTCTATTGAAAATCCATCATTCTCACTGTTTCATATCTCTGCGTACGATTGCGCGAACGATCCGCGAAGAAACCCGTCTCCATATCGTGTAATCGCTATTTGCGGCAACTTTCCTAGACAATGATACGCAGCTCGCTTTTACGTATGCAAGAGTAAAATGTATTAGCAGCATCCGCGTTGTGTGTCGTGTATTGGGAGACTCTTCTGACGAGTCGAGCTATAATTATGTTGTTTAATTGGCTAATGAGAGCAGGCGGGGATCGACAAAGCAGTGCAGAAACGATCCCCTGATTGGTCCATTCACTAAACTCGGCCGCGTTTATTCACGTCGTGATAATCCGAAAATGCTACGTTGATTGCCGATGACTACCGGGTATCATGTTTGTTACATGATAATCTCTCTTAAATGCTTTTCTGTAATAAATTATATATGCACAATTCGCGTCAATTTTCGATATTTACATAACAATGGATTAGGACAAATTAACTTTAAAAATTAATTAAAATTAATTAAAATGAAATCTTTATTATCTCTATCAGTTAATTATATATTTCCCTTCATTTTAATTACACATCATCGCGCAATTATGTATTTATCTTCGTACATTTTGTAAATTCGTTGTATGAAATGTGGAGATTAAAATTTTTACTAGTAATGCACGTTTTATACTAATAATGTACGTGATGAGTTGTTATTTTAACGACAGAAGAACTTTCTTTACTTTCACATTATTTCCCCGGAATATTTTTCTTGTTGTTCAGCGAATAGCATTTTTCTCTTAAATTACACAGCGCGTATATGCTCACTTACATGCGCAAATTTACAGCCATATTCTACGTACACGTAAAGTATTTGAGCTGAATAAGTAAGATCCAGCATTAAATAAGGGCCACTTCTAAATTTCTAATTTACCGCACTTTATGCCTAAAGTATATGCTTAAGAGATGTGTCATGGGAGGCACGTAAATAGAAACTGGGGAATTAAAACTGGCAGCAACGCGTTTGTTTACTGCAATAAATTTCTTTTATAGTTATTACATATTATAATATTACTCAACTTTCTAATTATAAAAAATATCGATTTCTTGAAATAAGTATATTTTTTTAGAATCAATGTACTTATTAAGTAGGGCCATTGTTATTATATTTATTTGTTATGTGTGAAGCTTACACCAGAGACTAATAAATTTAATGCTGTTACTACTTTTGAGAAGCTAAAATTGCACTCAAATAGCTAGAAATATACAAAGATTAAAACATTATTTAAAGACCAAATAAAAAATATTCGTGATGTTTAAAAGTAAACTCTAAGGGATTTTATTTTTGTAAATAATAATTATTTTGAAACTGATTTAGAAGATAATCTTTAGTTTCTTTATTATTTTCAATTTATTTTTGATTCAGGTTCATTATATTCATAAGCATAATATAAGGCAATGCCCAAGTTAAAAAAATTTTTTTTGTTTATTTACAAATGTTTTACATTGAAGATGTATAGTCTTATATTTTTGTGAGTGATTGAAATAAAGAGTTTATTCTCAATCTTAGTTTATTTCAATATAAATAGAATTATTATAAAAAAATAAAGTTTTTAAAAGATAAAATAAATTAAGTGGGCCTTATTTGGCTCAATTTCAAATACCTTATTGCAAGTTTCGCAAAACATTTCTTATAGAAAATAGACTTATGCTTATATAATTATAATAAAAATAATAAAAATATAAAACTTTTAATAAATAAAGAATTTTCGGAATCACGCTATAATGCTAAAGATACATTGGGAATTTTCCAAGAGAGAAATAACGTCACTACTTTCGGCGGATGGAAAAAAAATTCACACGTTCGCTGATGGCTTGCTCATCGAAAAAGAATATACACTGTTACGTTGACGTAGCGCGTATAATGTAGAATGAAAGAAATGAGACAGCGCTGAGAATTACGTGACGTGCATGCCGCGTGAGATACAAGAACGCGCGATTATGGCTGTCGTCGTTCTTCGCCGAGAGAGCCGTGTTTGCGCGCAGCTACAGTTGCGGGGGACACGTGTGAGATCGGGATGCGAAACCATGGGAACACGAAACGCAGATCCGCCTTCGCATGTGCACCGATCTGACGCATACGTTTGCCCACCGCGCGCCGAATTAACTGTGTCCTAATTGTCCGTCGCTAATTCAACCTCTCCGGCTCTATGCAGGGCCATCGTGCTGTACCAAGCGAGTCATCTCTGCGCGAGACCACACTGCAGACGACTCTCGAACTTACTGCTCGTGCGAGTTACGTCAATTGGTGAACCATAAAATAGCGCTTCCGCCGTGATTTCATTCAATTTCTTCAATTGATGGAATGCGGAATGTAAAATGTCTAGTCTACTAAGTGAAGATAAGTTCTTTTACATTAATCTACTACAAATGCAGCAACGAACTAGTTTTATTTATATAAACCACGTGAGTAATTAATAACATAACGTTAATATAGTTAGCACTGTCATGTATATAACACCGATCTAGTTCAAGCAAACGATATGCTCGAGATAGAAATCTTAGAATAAAATTATTTGTAATAGCTTGTATAGAGTCAGAAAAGTGAATTGATTTACAAATGGCTTCGATTATTAAAATTGCAGAAAGTACTTTTGAAAGAAATGAGGAGAAAAGTTAATGTACTGTACAAGTTAAAAAAGATCGATAGAGAATTGAGAATAAGAATAACGAAATTCAGTTATGTGTTACAAATAAAGCACAAAAATGTGCATATAAAGATGTCGTTGAAACTTCGATAATCTTTGCACTTTCGATACACTATTCTCGAATTTCTGCGATAGGTTTTATTCTCAAGGATTTTCTGCTCAACACTCGAACTGGAAAGTGGGTTACAAGTTGTTTTATCAACAAAGAAACTTATATTTGAATTGCCAATTTCGAAAAGATGCATGTCTCATGTCCTCAAATCAAAATTTTACAGAAAATAAAAAAAACTTTTTTTTCTAATTATTGAAATTAGCGCCACTGAAATTTACATGAACACTTTATTAGTGATTTATTTATAATTGTTAATAGTGGTAACCATTTTTGAAATTTATCCTCCTGATTAGATTAAATTTGGATGTTCAGATATGACTTCTTTTCGAAACTAACGATGCAAATTTATAAAGTGACTGGTTTTTATCAATAAAAACCACTTGAAATTGCCCCAAGAGAATGGTTTATTTTTTTTCTGTATTAAAAAGCTGAAAATAAACACTGAAAGTAATTTGCACAAATTACAAAAAACTCACATTATATGTTATCTGATATCGTGAATATTTGAAAAATGATTGGTGAATTTAGAAAGTAGAAAATAAAAAAGCCAAAAATAAAAAATCTTTCTCGGGACGTTCTTCTTGTTCAGTAGATAATACTTTTTCGAAATTCATAAAACCATTTCAAGATTATGTCTTCCCTGTTCCAATATCCGGAACATGACCCGGAATATGACGTTCTCGCAGATAACGATGCACACCACAACATGAGCGAAATAAAAAATGCAAAAAACCGTATTTCGAAAAAAACAGGACTTGATACTTTTTCGAAATTAACAATTTATTTATTAATATCGAAAATATTTTATACAAAAAAAGATGTAAACAACTTTTATATTTATATATTTTTTTGTGTTTGAAAAATTGTAAAAATTGTCATAAAAATCATTTTCGACATCGTAAAAATTGCTTTTTATTCGGACATACTCGGATGATAGCTTTTAGTTCGCTCTTCGTTTTTTGTCGAATTTGCAACACCTTTTCAGATCAATGACACGCGCGCGATACAGTTACTTGATTAACGACGTGGACGGATTTGTATTTGACCATTCGCCCGTGTAAGCTTAGTACGACGGACCAGATGGCGGAGTCTAGTTGGCTATGCTATCTGCCCTATATGGGGTGACCCACGCTGTAAATCAGGATTATCTTAGGACCTCGACCGAGATATGGAAAACGGCTGAAACAAATGTCGTGCTCCTTTCTGAAATATAATTTCCATTTACCCAAATATCTCTGAATTCGCATAATCTTTTGAGCAGCGTAACGTTCTCCGGACGATGATTCAACATCTCCGTGCAATTTTTCATCATTCGCCCATATGTCAATTTACTGTGCTATCTATAAATGAAACATGGATTTGAAACTGCAATCCCGAGAAATTATTCATTTGTTAAAAGTAAAACCGAAATGTATAGACGATGGAAAATGCAAATTCATTATTAATCTATCACAAACTCATTTTATTTTTCTCTGAAGTCTTCGATGAATATTATATAATAAACAAATTATAATATATACTAATTAAGAAATTATAAACCGTTGTTTGGATTGGTTATGTCTTGAATATATAATTTCCTGGTTTTTAGGGAATTTTTTCACTCTAATTTCAATTTCAGATAATACACTGAGAAAAAAAATTGTAATAGTGGCAACTATAAGGGAACAACCATACAAATTTTATTAATATAATTATAATATATAGTTAAATGATATTATAGTTATTACAACCAAGTTAATGGTTAAGAGAACTATAAAAAAATAGTTGTAGTATACTATATAATATAGTAATTACAACTATTTTTTATTAGTTTTC
>QKQZ01055527.1:0-63612 GCA_003595255.1 Solenopsis fugax | reverse complement strand
TACATACATATATGTTAATAAAACTTACAAAAAAATTTTATGTATATTTAACATTTCTGGTGTTCTATTCTGCGAAATTTAACTCTTAAGTACAATTTACACTTTAATTCTAACTGGATCGAGTGTAACATTTTTATGCTTCATTTGTAATAGTAGAAATACCGGAAAACGTGGGTAGAAAATTGCTTTACAAATAAAAATAGTAACTGCATTTTATGTATATCTACTATTTATTATAATTAGAGAAGGTGACTAATTTTTAGTAAAACATGAAATTAAAAAACAAAATTAAAGTATTATCTAAATTCTTGTCAGTCAACTGAAGTGAATGTATATAGATGTAGGCCGATCGCATGACTGCCTATACGAGCCAGCGAAATGTCGCGAAGTGATCGTGTGTATTGCTAATAATTAACTCTCTAGATATAGTCGCACGTACTAATTTGCAAATTAATTTTCAAAAGACTTATTGCAAAACTAGAGATATTAAAAAAGTGTTAAAGATAAGATTTACTTACGAATGGAATACTTAATCGCGATTTCCAAACTTTGGAAGAAAGTGAAACTGAAAAAACGTTACAGAAATAAACACATTTCGCTTGCAAGTGTATGCAATGCGTATCCGGTTATCTCTTTACTTCTTATTAACTTTCTCTCTAACGTGGACGACGAATATTTTTATTCATCTCATAAAAAGAGAAGGTCAAGATATGACTTTCATTCCGTTCTGCATGATTCAATACTTAAGAAGGTTAAAGAGCAAAAGTAGGGCCATTAATATTATGACTATACCATGATCGAAATAAAGCAATGTTTAGTGCAATGTACATAATAAGCAATTGCAGTATTAGTCTTAAATTGACAGGCGCCACATTCCTTTTAATAAAACGTTAATAAAATGTAAATATGCTTGATTAATATCTTATTTTCTTATTACTCTTATAAACCCAAGTTATAATGAACTACCAAGAAACGTCTACAAAATTACTTGAAAAATGAGGATTCAAGGTGCAAGTCGTGAATACTACAAAACGTTAGAGAAAGCACTTATGTTCGCGTTGTACAAGAAATTACAGATTATAATAGATAAAATTAATAATATATTGCATAGAACAACGTTTGTGAATTGCGTTGAAATAAAAACAAAATGGAACCACTATTACGCTGCATTCTTGGCATTGAAGTAATTCGTACCACGCCTAATCAGGGTGGGTGTGGCACTCGTGACGTATTTAATGAACCATACAGCAAGCTCGTTACTGAGTATTCATACGAACTCATGGTAAATTGTAAAAAAATTACACGCACTGACAAGCGAAAGTTTACGCATTTCTATTCATCATTATTCATTGATTATCAAATATAATTGGGTGATTTTCAAAATGCTGTATTTTAAAAAGATCAATTAAGATAAAAAAATGTATAATTAAAATTCAATATTTAATTTCATCCTGAATATTTAACTTTATCCTGGCAATAATTACTAGAAAAACATATTAATTATCTTTTTGTACAGATTACTCTCCACTTTTATCGGATATTGAAACGATTAGATAAACCTTGGAGAAAACCTCAAATTTTTCTAATTATGTCTAAGCATAATTATAAATATTTCAAGAAATAAATATTAAAAAATGTGCAACGAACATTTATCGGTATAGTTTAGATATATCTATGCTTTTCATTTTAAATTTGAGCTAAAAATATATCCGATAAAAACGGATCAATTTTGGAAATCTTTCACTATCCCCACTAATCGAGAAATTTTCTTTTTCTGCATATGTTTATTTCATATTTGTTTCTTTAAACATTTATAAATTCTGTACAATTTATTGTGTAATAATCAGTTCCTGAGTGGCGCTAAGCGCACACATACATGTCACGCTGGATGTAGTGGTGAAATTCCGCGCTAAATAATAGAGGACACCATGTTCCTCGATCTAACAACACTGATATGACATATATGCATAATTTTGAGCATTCATAATCACAATTGAATAAAAGTTGCAGATAACTTGAAAATTTAGCAGTTGTATATAACAAATTTTAACAATCATTTTTTTAATACAACAATGAAAAACCAGTCCGATTTAATGAACAAAAAACAGCAAAATGACTGTAATAGAGATTGACCTTTGCGGGCATGGTAAATTCCTTCTTCCTTGATAGTGTCTAGACTTTCAACTCTATAAACTAGAGAAAGGAAATGATTTACATGGAAAAAGCTTGTAAGACGCAAAAATATGTAATAATAAGTCAATTTAAATTATTGTTATGTAATTATTTGCTACTAACTTTAAGTAACAATCTATTCAATCGCAATTATGATGATTAATATACACAGATACTTCAAGTTATATAATGTAATCAAAAATGTAAATTATTAAAGATTACGTAATAGAAAGTGCAAAAAAATTAACTATTATACTGGAATTTTCATATTATCATTTGCATCATCTAACATTTAAAAAATTGAGATTTAAATCACAATTTCAATTGTTAAAAATATTTTTATGGTATAGAATTTTTCTGAAAGAAATTATTCTTCTTCATTCTCTCTTTCATTCCCGATTAAAAAGATTATTTGTACGCGAAGAACTTGATATATCTAGATTGTTTTCTTTGTCGAAATTGCAACAATTTTTAATACGCCAACTATTCAGTAGAATTGCTGTTTATAAAATTCCAATTGCCACGCAGCACATCTTCATCCAAAATCATTATTCCGATCAGCGATCGTTTAGAATGCAATCGGAGACTATCGGCTGAATCCTTGTAAGGATGACGCCAATTAAACCGCATTGCACGCATGACGAGACTCGGTATCGCGTGCGTCCACGAGACAACACATAGAGGATTCCCTTGAGCTTCAAGTTCAGGGCGCGCGTCTCTCGATGTTATAGCCTAGGTTGGCGAGAGACGTTTACATCATCGAGTCTTCACCACGAAGGAATTACAGACACGGCTACGAGCGAGTTGGTTGCATCATTGAAGATCGTTGCACCTCGCGAGCCGTCCTCGGATCGAGCAAGATCACGGATCGTCCTCGAGACACGAGCAACCTCCTCGATTCTTCCGCACTTCATTCAACATTTTCTCTGAGTCATTCGCGGATTGTGATTCCACGTGTTCGCACAGAGATTAAAATATCGGATATTACCGCTTTGCAAATAAAATATCTTTACAATATCAACATTAACGATTTTAATTCTGATCTTTTATAAAACTAATTTATGCATAATCTAACGTTCATCACAACTTTTTGCTTTTAATAAATTATTCACAATTTAATAAAACTTTATTCTTTTTAAAATTTTAATTTCTTTAAAATCTTTATTTCTAGTTTAATTATGTTATTGGGAAAATCATATGCATAGAAAAATATCAATTCTATTGCTAAGAACAGAGATTACTTAATTAACTTTTTTCTTTTAGCAAGCAACTGGTCTTTTACAAAGGATTCCTTCTTGATTAATTAACTTAAAATATACTCATCACAAATTAAAAAAACTCATTACGTATTTAAAAAAAGAAGAATTTATATTCTTTCAAAGAATATTATAAAATATCGACTTTCGAAGAAAAGTCAGAATATTAAATAAAGATTTTATTTTTAATTTCATGTTCTTGATTGAAGTATTCAATTACTAGAATTCAGAATATATTTTGAATAAATTTGATGCTTAGATAAACTTATTGTAGATTTGTACATATATAAATTAATTTAAATAATAGAGTATTTAATTCAAATAATTTACAACATTTTTCTGTGCATACACAGAAGTTTATTTTAAGTAAATATTTCTTGTTTGTATAATGAGTATATATAATAAACATAATGAGGAAATATAATAAGTATATTTTAAGACTATTATCAAGAATATATTCTTTGTAAAGATAAACGTTACTGAAAAAAAATTTTGTTCTGATACATTTTAAGAAAATTAAAATTGAGTAATCACTTTTCTTAGCATGAGAATATTTTTCTACGTGTACGTGATTCAAATTCGAATATTTTAGCGTCTCGATATTAATAAGATTAAGCTTAATTTTACATTATTAGAAAATTCAATTTGATAAATACCTTGCTTAAAATCTAACCTATATTATCAAAACTACAAATGTATACGATTATGTTCGATTTCTGATTGATTTTTCTCAATACGTCACGATATATCTTGCAATGCCCAGCATTTTAAGCGGCTTAGCATGCTTGCTTGTTACATTAACACACACATTTAATTACGCTTGTTAAGAGCGATTCTTGACTCCATTAAACGCGGGATCGTGGAAAATTTTTTGTTCGAATTATCATCAATTGAATCTCGACGTGTTGTGGCTCGCTGCCGTCAGAAAAATAAAATTGGGGGCAAACATTCAATTAAAAGCGCTAGTAATACGTATCACCTATCTAACAATCGCGAAGTGTCAATATTTCGCAAAAGACTCCCTATGAAGGCGCGCTCGCTCGCGTTTGCCTCACGCCATTTAATGGCTACCTGCACGTCAATGCGATATAAACCAAGCCGCTGGCATTGATCGCTAGATATTTCATAATCTATGCGCGCGGGCCTGTTATTTTCCTATTTCTATAGTAATTAGATTCCGCGACTGCAAACTGCCCATCCGAACCCGTTCGTTCCGGTAGGATAATGAGCAGTCGAAAGGGGAACCGTTGATAAATACCTGTTCGTTTCTCATACCTGTTTTTCGCGCAATTATTCGTCTTTTTTTTATTATAAACGAACGTTTTGAAGCTTAAAGAGCGTGCATGATCAAAAGTCAAGAATACACAGCGTTGAACATAATCGCCATAAATCGCGAGTAGATCGCGTGCATTACAAATCTAAATGCAGCGATCTTTTAAAATTACAAACCAATATTAAAGTTAAACGGAAGTAAATGCAGCAAATTCAATTTTAATCAGCGAGGAGTAAGTTTCTACTAGTAAACATTAATAGATACTGATCACTTATCTTTCCTTACTGATTATAAGAATTAATGAAAAAAACGTACTTGCACTTAAAATAAGGAAGGCGCTATTGTCATTTCGCATAATGGCGCGGCATAAGCCGCGCGAATTCACTTCCCGCAGTTAACGGAGATAGTTATTCTTTCTCGGCGATTACTATCGATATCGTTTCTCGCAACACAATACACAATGAACGAGATAGTGCATGGACGCGATAAATATGCACTTATATATTGTCGAGAAACGGCGGTATGGTACCGATAGTAGAGCCGATCTCTCGCAACAGATTCCACGATTAAATTAATTCGTTTCCAATTAGATGGTCTCCGGCGCGGCTCATGCGAAGATAACCAAAGCGCGGATCCCGCAGCGTGCAACATTTTAATTATGCGCCGATGCGTGGGACGAATCGCGCGTGACGCAACGGAGAAACTACACGATAAAAGCCGCTGCAATTTTCCAGGCCGAGCACAGAGGCTGCTGCTGCCGCCACCGACGCCTTTACGGTTGCACGACCGCTGTACGTCGTTGATTAATACGGAATCGAGGCACACACTCGCGCCGTACGATCAATTCGCCGTTTGCGATGATAATAAAGGCGAGATATGCCACGTTATCTTCTCGCTAATCGATCTAATGCAATGGAATCAACGCGCGCCGCTGTTACTAATTACGATCAAGATGATGATGATAATTTCTATTACTTTCCTGCTGATGTGCAAAACTCAAGCTTTCAACATTTTACGTTTCGTACACACGACGGCGTAACACATTTCCAGATGATAAAAATATTTTTCCGTAACGTGAAGAGTTGATTGATAGTAAATATTTAAAAGAAAAGCATACAGCACATTATTGTATTTTACCGGAATTAAAAATGCGCGCATATACGTTTGCGATATACGATATTAAAACGATTACATAGTCGAGGTAACGTGTGCAAGTTTCGTTTCATAAAACTCTCATTAACCATCAAACGAATATCTAATAAATTCGAAGCGACATTTTTTCGTTTTAATTTGCATTTTTATTGCAAATAGAACCGCTCACGAAAGACAGGTCATAAGAACTTTTCATAAGCTCGTTTTATAATCTTTTTGCGCTATTTTTTTTCACAACGTAATGTTGCAATTTTTGTCATAAAATCAATTTTAAACGAGATATGCGAGCACTGAATGGTGTTACTTCGGTTAATGTATTATGGATATAATTATTGCTACACGCGTATGGAATGCAGCTTGTAAAAGCGTTATTGTGTCAGTTTATGATCGCATTAACCCTTCGGTTCAGTGGAAAAGATTAATCAACGCGGCTCGGCTAATTAAATCCTCTTGGAAACATTTTCGGTGCGTAACAGGAAGCTTTTTGGCAGTAAAGTGGGATTTAATATTCGTACTGAAAATTATACGTTATAAACATGATTTCGTGCATGCGAAGCTGCCTCTTAATTAGATTTAAACATTCTCAGGAAAGTTCCTTAATTACAAAACAGCAAGTAACGTTTACGCGGAAGCAAGTTATGGTAGAAATTTTCCGAAACATGAGCACATACCTAATTTAAAATTAAAATCCGTCTTTAAATATTTAACCTTTATTTATTTGTGCATTTTCTAATTTCATTACAACTATTTTCTCCTTTTTAAACTTAAATTACTAGAAGATAGTAATTTAAAAAAAAAACGAATAAGCAAATTCTTCAAATTTTGTTATTTATATATTTGTTTTAGATATACCGTTTATAATATTTTTTAGATGATAACTTTGAGTCTTTCGTTTTGTTCGGTCAAGATAGAGTAGCCGAGTCTCCGTCAAAATGCGCGAATGTCTTGGGAGATGCTCTACATAAGCTATCTTTGCGTAAGAGCGTGCACGATATAGATGGGTTCTCACTAATATTCGCTTATAGAGCGAATAACGTGGATATCTACACTATTATAGAGCCGTGCGTGTAACCATGGAGAAAGTTCGGCGTGCGGCTGCCGAACCATAATGCAACAGATGTTAATGCGCACTAAAAATGGATCGTGTTTATTAACGTTGCCTCCTTGCGGATACGCCGCCACGCACTTGTCCGGATCTATCGGAATGAAAGGAATTGCCGCGGACGAGCGATCAGATACCGGCAGAGGAAATAACGCCCCAGCGTTAATGCGAATTTGTCGGAAACGAATGATAATTTTATCTCTGATCGATGCAGTGGATTGGCCGCGCAGCCTTTGATTCTTCCGTTTGGCAAACGATACATGAAATTGTTAAGCAGCAAGCAGGAAATTAAAGTCCCGTTTACTGCGCTGCTGCTTGCCGTTCGAAAGTGCACGCGCTGCCTTTTCGCTACGGCCACTTTTGGAGTCGCGGGTGTCCATTTGGAATAACTAGAGAGAAAGTTGGATGACACAAAATAACATGTAAACATATAACGCTAAATATGAATTTCTGCGTAGATCAATAACTCATCAAAGACCGTATAGATAATTAGATTATCTGATCTATAATTTTTAGACTCATCTTATAAAATTGTAACATAATACTGAAACGCGAAAGTACTCGCGGAAATCAACTAAATCGCACATGTACTAATTATAACGCGGATATTCTCAAGAGCAATAATAATCACGAGGATATCTTTTTGTAACTTTGGAGAGTTTACATAGCTGACGTAATGCAATACAAAAATAATAATTGTATCTAAACTTATGTACTAACTCTTATTATATGCCTTGTCAGACATATAGGCACAATAATTGTTGAAAATTACTTAATTATGAGTTGAATGTTTTATAGATCTATTAAAGTTAACAATATACGTTTTTGTTAGGAATATAGATACTTAAAGTTTTGAAGTATGTAGCCATTTTTAGGTAAAACTTTCATAATTTAATTATCGTAAATTATCCATTATTTAAAGAACAAGTATGTTCACGTAAGATTTTGTTTCCTTCTTTAGACATAAATTTTTTCGACATTTGCAACATTGGCTTTTTCATCAAACTACTTCTTCGACTGTTAACGTTATATGAGGTGAAACTGAGTCGTTTGTATATTTGTAGAGTTGTAGCTTTAATAGTTGAGACACATTGAAACATACCGTTTTTCTTACTCTTTCTCTACAGTAATTAAAATAGAATTCGAACTACTCGTATTCGCTTAAGAAAAGCATATATCCGTCATGTTATAAAGAAATAAAGAGCACGTCAATGTGATATTTTTAATGGTAATTTTCACACGGTAGTAACACGGTAGTATGTGCGATGGTTTTATACGTAATCATGCACAATATATATTTCCCGGCGTCGTGCATTTCATGGTTCGAGACCATTCAACAGCTGGCGTACGAGATCCATTAATCTTGCTACGTGATCTACCCGATTCTGATTGATCAAGAACGTTGATGTAACTTTAAAACGTTTGTAAGCTTGTCGGAAAAAGAGGACAATTTATCATCGCGTAATAGATCCTATTATTATAGCTTCACGCTAGCTTGATTTTATGCGCAACATGTGTCCTACCCTATTGTAGTCTACGATAAAATTAACGAATAATTAACGAATTTTATTTTGAAAACCAAAAGCATAAATTGCTTATCAGTCAAGATTTTATCTTATAAGTATACTTATTTGTTTGTGCAAAATTTATTTAATTTTTAAAATAAATATACAAATATTTTTTATACATATACACTGCAAATCTAAGTATGTATTTTTGTGTGTAAAATTATGTAGTCATTTTTTACACATTTATATGTGTGTAATTTTTGTACTTTCTACATGCTTAGACATGTAATTTAATATTGATAGTCTAAGCGTGTAAAAAGTACAAAAATTACACGCATAAAATTAATTTAATGTGTAAAAGATGCAAATGCGTGAAAAGTGATTACATGTTTTACACACTTGGATTTGCAGTATTGATGGATTAAATTCTTAAAAGAGAAATTTGTAGAAACACGGTTTTCAAATCAGTTCACGAGCGCGAACTTGTGGAAGAAATATTTTATAACTTTATGGATTATTTGTACTACTAGGCAATCGGGTAATCTAAGTTTAGATAGTGTTTCTTAATAACTAATTAATTAAATGCATAATAAAACTTTGACCGCGTAAAAGTGCAAGTTAAAAGATATGCAAGAGAAATCTTGCATATCTTTTAATTATTATTAGCTTAAACTTATGCGTTATTTTATCGTGAGATTTTAACGTAGACTGTCAACTAAGTTAAGAAAAAGTCGTAAACTATTCGCAATTAATTATAGTGTGACAACAGAAACTTGTATAATAAAAATAAAAAAAATTGCGTTCCATGTTAATTCACGCATGTCTGATTGGCTTTAATGTTAATATCATGGCCGATCTCTCTATGCAAAGCAGGACAAAACAAAAATATTCAAGACTAGAAGACTTAATCGCGCGCGTGCAACTAGAACAACTTGTACGTATAATTTATCTGCTGGCATATATAATTCAGATATTATAAACTGAGATATAACGTTTTACGATTAGAATATTTTTATTATTTATTTAAATAAATTTAATAAAATAATAGCTCATATGAATTTCAAAAAATAATATAATAAACGATATTTATAAAGGCCAAATAAAACGAGAAAAAGTTAAGTGTTAAAATAATACTATAATGTCTTTAATCTTTAATAAGATTAAAATGTAGCTGAGATGTAGCCCTAATAATCCGGTAATCAATATCTACCCAACATTTTAATAAAGATGTTCCGCGTTCTCCAAAATGATATTCAATAAATTTAAAGTTATAACGATTAACAAAAAATTGAGATATAATGCGAAGTACAACAAAAGTAATTACGTTAAAAACACATACAATGAGCAAAGACATTTATTCTTAATATTGAAACTCACGATTTTGAAAAAACAACATCTAATGACAATTAGCGACAATTGAGCCGCATATTACAATAACTTCACGTAATTTCTTTATCATATCCCAAGAGTAAGAAATGTCGATCGAAAATGCTATGGTTACTTTATCACTAACAAACGATTCTCTCAACTTTGTTACTCTATTACACGCAACATTTTCTGGTAGTTTTAAATTGAAACTCATTGAGTGTATAAGGCACGAAGTGTTCAAATCATAGTTGATAGATATGTTACAAAGTAACAAGTTTAAACATTATTAGAAAAACAGCAATTATATCTCTGTTAATTCTAGTGTATTAATTAATAACATTCCGTCTGTGGATTACGAAGACAATCATTCGATTATAAATTTCTGCTAATTATGTTCAATACGAAAACCGAAAGGCATGCCAAAGGCAAAGTGCGGAAAAGGTGGCTGTTACACGCCACAGACTTCCAATCTTTAATGTATCCCTGTTTTATTTTTTGTCGTATTCTCGGAATGTTTCCGTACAAGATCACCACATCGACCTTCAAAATTTCAAAACCGTGCTACATCTTGTCAACCGTGATTCTTTGCATTAATTGTATTTTTTACTTGCTATTCATTCACGGTATTATTATTTCTAAAACAGTTACCTTTGGAGACGTAACCAAAAATCTTCACGGTATCAGTCACTTTACGTTCGGCGGTTTGATAGCAATCATAACGTGTATCTTTAGTAATTCACGAATGCGCTTGCTACAAACCATTTTGAAAATTTCTTCAGAATTACCTCCAGAATCATATCAAAATTTATCCAAATTGATCCATGCAAAGGACATCTTGGGTACTGTCTTGCTAGTCGTACAAGGATATATATTTGTGTCTAAAGTGTTAATATTTGAAATTGAAATTAGTTGTTGGAGTGTCCTAATGGTAGCATTTATAATGTATTCGGGTTTCCTGGGGTATTGTATGAATATGTTATATATGAATTGTGTTTGTGTATTAAAAACTTGTTTTAAAAAAATCAATGACGATCTAGTTCATATGCAAAGACTCATAATAAACAATACAAAGTCACGTGTTCCCAATTTGATTTACCACATACAAAGAAATCAATTTTTTCTGAGAGAACTCAAAACTTTGATGAAACAGCATCTCATGATTAGTGAAACTGTTCAAATGCTGAACATAATTTTTAGTCTGCAACTTCTTTCTACTATAGCCATTTCCTTTTTTGAAATTACTTTTAAATTATATTTCTATATAGTGCGCTGGCAGGGTGCTGGCATATACATTAATATTGACAAGCAATTTCTTTATGTATCTTTGACATCCATAACACATTACATTATAAACGTACTAGTACTTGTATGGGCCTGTGAAACCGGCAAGAATCAAGCCCAAAAGATCGGTACTACCATTTCAGACGTGCTTAATAGCACAAAAGACAAGCAAATCAAAGACGAGGTAATTTAAAAGGTTTTTGAAAATATATTTTGTGCTGATACGATTTTTTAAGAAACGTTAAGTCTATTAAATTATAATAAAATTTTTATTTTATTTTTTCTGCATTTGAACATTAATGCGATCTGATGTTGTAGTTACAGCTATTTTGTTTACAAATTCTACATCACAAAAATGCATTTTCGGCAAAAGGTCTCGCTTTGGACGCGACTCTTCTCACAAGAGTAAGTAATCAGTTATTTGTTTTAACTAATAAAATACATTATTTATGTTTTCAATTATTGTTTACAGATGGTGGGTGGTATTACGACATACATGTTAATTTTGATACAATTTCTAATCATGTCACATTCTTGTGATGGAAAGTCTGTAATCAATAGTATTAATATACATAAATAATTCAATGTTGTATAAAAGAGAATATATTAATCAAAAAGGAAATATTTTTTAATACTTAAATAGAATAGCTCATATATATGAATATAAACACAATACACACACAAATGTATTGAAACAGAATTATTTTCTATATTAACATTAAGTGCAAATAAATTTTTTGCATAATTTTCTTGTTTACGTGTATATAAATTGTAATAATTTATATTTAAGATAGATCATGTGTTTTAAATATCTCATACAATGGATTTGTCTAAACAATTCTTGCACAAAGATTAAAGAAATTAATAAAAATATTAATACAAAGTGGTATATCAGAATAAAGTATCGTTTATTTCAAATAATGTTAAAATATGTATTATTAATATGTTAAGTGTCATGTCTGCAATGATATATTAAATGTTTTAAACGATAAATGATATTAATTTACGAAAGGTCATTAATTAATTAATTTTTTAAATAAATAAAAGTGCCTTTCATGATATTAATTGTTAGCATTCCACCACTATATAAAGCTTATTGTTAAAATCATTATTTTAAGACCTAATTGTTTGCTCATTTTATTTGGCCTTTTTTTATATATCATTTATTATAGAGGAAAGAATGTGGAATACCATTTTGTTTTTTGACAATAACTCAGTAAATATTAACGCGACAATTCAAACCAACGCCAGTTTATTAGCTACAGAGTTCTATCAATCACCCTATAGATAGAAATTCATCGGGTAAACATATAAAACGTCTTTAATCATGCATTGCTCAGGTGAAATGTATAATACAACTTCAGATATTAATTAAATTCACAAAATGAAACATCTTTATTTCTGATGTTGCACAAATTGTTTCATAATTAATAAACATCTTCTGCACTTATTTTTATTTAAAAGAGGTACACAATATCATCAACTTTTATTTAACTATAAATGATCAAAGAGAATAATGAAAATTGAGATGTGATGTTAAACTGCAAAGTATGCACAAAAGTTATTACGTTAAAAACAAACACACAATGAGCAAAAAAATTTATTTCCAATATTGAAACTCACGGTTCTGAAGAAGCAACATCTAATGATAGCGACAATTAAGTCGGATTATGCTATCCCAAGAGTAAGAAATGTCGATCGAAAATGCTATGGTTACTTTATCACTAACAAACGACTCTGTCAACTTTATTTCTCTATTACACGAAACACTTCCTGGTAGTTTTAAATTGAAACTCGTCGAGTGCATATCGACCGAAAAGTTCAACTCACAGTTGATAGATGTGTCACAAAGTAACAATCTATATTATGCTAAGAAAGACAACAATTACATCTCTGTTAATTCTACAGTGTATTAATTAATAACATTTAGTCTGTGGATTACGAGGACAATTCTACAATAAATTTCTTCTAATTATGTTCAGTACGAAAATCCAAAGGCATGCTAAAAGCAAAATGCGGAAAAGATGGTGGTTATTACACGCCACGGACTTCCAATCTTTAATGTATCCCTGTTTCATCTTTTGTCGTATTCTCGGAATGTTTCCGTACAAGATCACCGCATCGACCTTCAAGATTTCAGTACCATACTACATCCTGTCAACCGTGATTATCTGCGTTAATTGTATTTTCTACTTGCTAGTTATTCACGGTACTATTATTTCTAAAGCAATTACCTTTGGAAACGTAATCGAGAATCTTGAAGTTATCAGTTATTTAACGTTCAGCGGTTTGATAGCAATCATCACATACAGCTTAAGCAATCCACGAATGCGCTTACTACAAACCATTTTGGAAATCTCGTCAGAGCTATCCTCGGAATCATATCAAAATTTATCCAAATTGATTCATGCAAAGGACATCTTGGGTGCTGTCTTACTAGTCGTGCAATTATATATATTTATGTGTAAAGTGCCAATGTTTGAAATTAATTGTTGGACTGGCCTAATCATAACATTAAAAATATATTTGGTTCTACTGGGATTTTATATGAATATGTTGTACATGAATTGTGTTTGTGTACTAAAAGCCTGTTTTAAAAAAATCAATGACGATCTAGTACATATACAAAGACTCATGATAAATGATATAAAACCATGTGTTCCCAATTTGATTTGCCACATTCATAGGAATCCATTTTTTCTGACAGAACTCAAAACCTTGATGAAACAGCATCTCATGATTAGTGAAACTGTTCAAATGCTGAACATAATTTTCAGTCTGCAACTTCTTGCTACTATAGTTATTTCCTTTTCTCAAATTACTTTTAAATTATACTTCTATATAGTGCACTGGCAGGGTGCTGGCATATACATTAATTTTGACAAGCAATTTCTTTATGTATCTTTGACATCCATAACACATTTCATTATAAACATAATACTACTTGTATGGGCCTGTGAAACCGGCAAGAATCAAGCCCAAAAGATCGCCACTACCATTTCAGATGTGTTTAATAGCACAAAAGACAAGCAAATCAAAGACGAGGTAATTTAAAATATATTTTTGAAAATATATTTTGTGCTGATATGATTGTTTAAGAAACGTTAAGTCTATTAAATTGTAATAAAACTTTTTATTCTATTTTTTCTGCATTTGAACATTAATGCGATCTGATGTTGTATAGTTGCAGCTATTTTGTTTACAAATTCTACATCACAAAAATGCATTTTCGGCAAAAGGTCTCGCTTTGGACGCGACACTTCTCACAAGAGTAAGTAATCAGTTATTTGTTTTAACTAATAAAACACATTATTTAAGTTTTCAATTATTGTTTACAGATGGTGGGTGGCATTACAACATACATGTTAATTTTGATAGATTTTCTAATCATGTCACATTCTTGTGATGGAAAGTCTGTAATGAATAGTACATAAATAATTCAATGTTGTATAAAAAAGGATATATTAACCAAAAAGGAAATTTTTTTTATACTTAAATAGAATGGCTCATATATATGAATATAAACACAATACACACAGAAATGTATTGAAACGGAATCATTTTCTATATTAACATTAAGTGCAAATAAATTTTGGGCATAATTTTCTTGTTTACGTGTATGATATATAAACTGTAATAATTTATATTTAAGATAGATCATGTGTTTTAAATATCCCATACAATGGATTTCTCTAAACAATTCTTGCGCACACACAAAGATTAAAGAAATTAATAAAAATGTTAATACAAAGTGGTATATTAAAATAAAGTATCGTTTATTTCAAATAATATTAAAATATGTATTATTAATATGTTAAATTGTTTCTGTAATAATTGAATGCCGTCTTATGACGATTGACATTAATCTACGAAAAATCATCACTTTTATGTTTTTTTTTTTTTATAAATAAAAGTACCTTTTATGATATTAGTTATTAAGTATTCCACGAGCCTCTGCTATTACACAAACGCATCCTTTTTTTCTCTCTTTAGTAAATTGTAAATTCATTTTATATATACTCGATAAACTTCAACTTTTATATGGTGATTGATAGAACTCCATGGCTAATAAAGTGGTGTATGTTAGAATTGCGTCGTGTTAATATTTACTGAGTTATTGTAAAAAAAAACAAAATGGTAGTCCACAATTCCCTACTTTCCTGTATAATAAACAATATACATATAAAAAATAAAACGAGCAAACAATTAGATGTTAAAATAATTGTTAATAAATTATAGCTTTAAATTTATTGAAATTTCGAAGAACACAAAACATATATCTTTGTTAAAATATTGGATAGATATTAATTAGAGGATTATTAAGGATACATCTCAAATACATTTTTTAAAACTTTGTAAATCTCATTCTTAAAGATTAAAGACATATTATAATATTATTTTAATACTTAATTTTTCTCATTTTATTTGGGCTTTATATATATATATATTATATTATTTATTTAAATAAGACATTTAAATAAATAACTGTTAATAATTCTGCTAAAAAATATAATATTCGCGAAACTTTTAATTGTATAATTGTATCATACAAACTTATTCTGTGATCTCCTATATTTGTATTTTGTGTGTTTTATTTTTTTAAATAGATGACACATTATTTAGACAAATGATCGTTATCCGAAGTTCTAATTAAATTTTAATCATTTGACAAGCATGCTGATTCAATGTGATAACGAATTTTTGTAATTAATCAACTTGTCTTTTGGTTTTCACGTTAAGAATATTTATGTCTTCGTAAATGTAATTAATATTATCACGTGTGCAAAAGATAAAAGCATGTGCTCGTAAATAAATGCTCGTAACTGCAATTTATGTGACACGCAAGGTACCATCGCGACCGGGATGGTAGATAGTAGATAAAACAATTTACATGTCTAAAGAAAACATTAATAATATTCCTGTCCACCGAGCTGGATGTAAGAAGTAAACATTCACGAGAAAATGGCTCATTAGATTTGTGCGATAATTAACATGGCTGGATAAACATGAGAAGTCTCTAACGGTAGAACTGCCGATGTAGTTTAGGATAGGAGTGAAAGTATCCGCAATTTCTTTCATAAATGTATCTGCCCACCCAAGAAGGAAAAGAGATAGAACTTTGCATAAAGATTGCGAGGTAGAATTACAATTATATGAATATTTAATTGTCCGCGAATATGCAAACATTATGTAATCAAATTTTTAATTGCTCTAATAATATTGTAAATTTATATTATGTATGGAGTATCATGAAGATTTCCACCGCGAATCGAATACTGTTTTATACGAGGATATTATGTCTTATAAGAGGAAAGAGATTCTTTCATTTTTTTTTAAACAATTCAGTGTGAGTAATCTCTCAAACAGTGATTATATGACTATTAAAATATTGATTGACTAATAAAAAAGCAATAAACTTACAAAATAAATATAATCAGTAATTTCACTCACCAATCGTTGCATTGGTAAATCGTAATATTGCCATTGGATCACCACTCACCACTGTTGGAATATTGCCGTTGATTGCCATTGCACTGCCATAATACTGCCGTTGCTGCGCAGCTATTTAGACCTAAACATTAAATTACAATATTGTATTTGATATTATATCTAAATGAAGGTTTCTTTAAGTACTTTCTGTGTTAATGTGTAGCATTAAATATAGATTTATATATTATAGGAAAGAGTTGCTGTGAATGTACCATTTAAATTATTTTTTATTATATTTCCAATTAGCACTGATTCGTATGTAAATAAACGTTGTAAATTGCAACTCAATATTTCAAGAGTATCTATTACTACAATATTTAACCCTTTACCAATAACAAATTAATTTAATAGAAGCCTTTCGGCAACATGCTGCAAAAAGTACGATTTAAACAACCGGTTGTACTTGTGGATCTTAAATTGTATCATTATTTTAAAGTTTAAAATAACTAAAAATATAAGAAACCATTAACTAATACTTATTTTATTAACAATTAAATGAAAAAAGAATTAAATATTTAATAGTTAATATATAACAATAACAAAAGATAAGAATCTCAAAATAAAATTGACATGAATTTATTTTTGTAATGATATATTTTTATTCATATTAATTATTAATTTTTACTATTATCACTTATTCAAATAATAAATATCACTATTAGTTTTATATTGTATCATTTATAAAATTTTTTTGTAATAAAATTTGTAGTGATACGATGTAGGAAACTTGATACATTGTATAATATCGATTTATATAGTATATATAATATTCTAATCTTGATATATTATAATTGCAAATATATATATATATATATGTAATAAATATAAAATATTTTACAATAACTTTTTTTTATGAAAGTATAAAAAATTCAGTATAAAATTGAATGATTGCATTATTATTATGTTATAACATAAATTAACATTAATTGTACGTATTTTATATTTTTTAAAGCCTTACTAGCACGTATGAAGCAAGCAAAGTAATTTGTTAAATTTCTGTTACTTATTTTACAATTTTGCTTATGTTAAATAAAAATATAAACTATTAATGATGCACGATTTAAATGACCGTTATTCAACAGCTCTTCCCTATATCGTTGAAATTAGATATATCTTTATTTTAGATGTATTTTTATTCATGTGTTCGTGATAATCGAGAATTTCGAATTATTTTATAAATATTAGAATCCATTTTAGATAATATACTACGTTAGATTGCAAAACAGAATTTCTCTACATGGAATGAATGATTTTGTTGAAATATCTAATTGGATCAGAAAATAATTTTATAAGACCATCAAAAAAACTGTAACAGATGTTCAAGCATAATGAGCAATGCTGCAAAAAATTTTGACATTCTAGCAATTCGGTTTGAAATATAATTATTTTGATGAATTGCCTAATTAAATTATTTTCAGATCTGTATCCAATTAAATGTTTACTCTAATAGATACTTTAGCAAAACCGTTCTTTTTGTGTATATAAATCTCTAAACTTAATTTTATATACCATGTCTTTTGATGGATATACATATATTTTTGATTTCTGTACTTTTTTTCAGATGTAAGTTCCCAAGTGGAATGCTCAGCTGATCCTAAAAAATTTTCATATAACAATAAGTTAAAGACATTAAAAACTATATTAAAATATAGTAGACACATCAATTCGTGCATATACAACAATGATGTTATTTATTTATATCGCTATTCGCTACAGAACAAATGATAAAATAAATTTATAGAGAACGGCTTGCTCCACTTGGTAATCAAAGGATTAATATACATTTTATATAGATATGTGCATTCCCATTTTTCAAACAATTTTTACGAAACATAAAATTATAAACAGAATGCTAACGCAGATTTTGACACAAATTGCAGATTATTTAAAACAAGCGTTAAACTGATTTAATTTATTCAATTTATTTTAGCCACTAATTAACCAGTTAGCTTATTTAATACAATGTATGGGAAATAATAATAAATAAAAATTATCATGATAGTGTGTTGTCGTCTCATGGAATACAAAATTGTAATTGTACTTAGAATGTAGAATAATCGAGTTATAGAATAGAAACTTACTTTTGATTGCGAAGAGAATATCTGTAGTATCTCAATAATGACGAAAAACGCAACAAATGACTAAGAGTACTGCTTCGCTTCCTCGACTCCATCCTTCTCAAAAGCATGCTACTTTTCTGCGTGCCGCTTCTCTGTCTCCGCCGTAAGGTATCGGAACTTACTTATTGTCGTCGCCGAGGTGACGCTTCATAATGTTCCTGTGTTGAATCAATTTTTGTACTGACTCTGTGCGCTATTTAAGTCGCAAACAATTTCTCGCGTCGAGGCCCGAAATGTAAACAAAGCGATTCGTGCGACTGAGGAGTTGAGGACTCACCTATCCTTTCCCGCGTCCCGCCAAGCCGTGATCTTATGCTTCTCCGAAATAGTTTTCCGCCAAGCGTCGTTGCGTCCCTCGCGGGAGCTGGTCAGTGCAGACGCGCTGCGATGTTGTCCTACGTTAGAACGGATCGGCAGCAGACCTTGGGCGGCAGCATTCCCGCTGTCTCCGCGCGCCGCCCCAAACAGTAAACAAAGCAGTCATCGTACACACGCGCTCGTCGGTCGTGAGAATTCATTTCTTCGGCCTACCCTCATGCCGCGTGGCGACCTTGTGCTTCTCCGAAATACTCCGCCAAACATTGTTTCGTCCGTTACGGAAGGCCGTTACGGTCAGCGAGTGACGCGACGCGATGTTCACTTCGAGTGGATCAGCGGCTGCATTCACTCTGTCTCCGCGCGCCACCCAAGCGGCTTATCGTACACACGCGCTCATCGGTCGTGAGAATTCATTCCTTCGGCCTTCCTTCGTGTCGCGTGGCGATCTTGTGCTTTTCCGAAATGCTTCGCCGAGCATTGTTTCGTCCGTCACGGAAGCCGGTCAGTGAGTGACACGCGTCGCGATGCTCACGTGTCGAGTGGATCGACGGCTACTTCGCGCGCGACCTCCGCGGGCCAGCTCAAGTGGTAAACAGAGCGGCTCATCATATATACACACGCGCGCACGCTCGTCAGCCGAAATTTCGAGATCTCTCCTTTTTCCGTGCTGTGATTTGTGCGTTTTCGAAATACGTAATTTTCCATTGAGTACCGTCCCGCCTCTCACAAAAACTATTCCGAGTCTCCCGTTTCTTGTTCTCGCCGTAGAGTCGGGTATGATACGATACTCTCGCCTTACGTTCGACACATAGATTCGATAAATCGATACGCTCGCTGTCGCGATGTCGCGACTACAAAGACGCGCGAAATTGTTGGCAGCCATACTTGATTCGTGAACTCGAAGCGCATCGGAGCGATAACGCAGTGTAGACGACGGTTGGCGTGTCGCGTGCTTTTCGTGCTCGTCTATCGTCGATGAATTATCTGCTGCCCGTTGGGACTTGCTAAAGCTCGAGCGATTTAGATGCAGTATTGAAAACTGTGACGCTCATAATCATGTTACGGTACGAAGATATGGTTATAACCTAGATTAGTACACAATGATATCAAAACTCACTCAATTGCTACTCGATGGCACATGATATCAGGGTAATATTTACTGAATTATAAGTGACAGATAAAGTCATAATAACGTTATGATCTTATGACTTTATGTTTTAGAATGCTAGGAAGGCTTTCACTTATCTCGTCCGAGATCTTGTCGTAACGAGTTGATAATCGAAATTTATTAGTATTGTTCAAGATTTGCAATTTTTGAATATGTTGGCTTATTATTTTAACATTTTTCTTTTTTTATAGAGATTGAAAAAGAAAGGCAGTAGGCGTGAATGCTCCTCTACACAATTCAAAATATTTCTCGAAATTACGAATCTTGAGGGGGCAGTGGGGGGNNNGGGGGGGGGGGGGGGGGGGCGATAGCATTGTCTTAGATTATCGAGAATAAATGAGAATGCAATTATTTTTGCATTAACCGCAATCACTGCTTGCACAGTCGGAAATTGTTACGTTTAGATGCATTACGCGGTAATAATCGCGATATATTACAGTAGCCATGATTACTGCTGTTTGATATGAATTATAAGCGCGAAGTAACTATTGTTGTGTTTGTAAGATGTGCATGAGTTAATCAGAAAATGAGATAGCAACTGGTAATGATTGTAATCATTTTTCACTTAGCCGCAATCATTGCTCATAATTATTCTTTAGACAAAAAATGTAAAGTAATTGTAGTTAATTTTCTGATTGCAAGATTACGCATACGAGTTCATTGAAATATATCTTAATGATTGATAATGAGCACGATAGTCTTCTGCATTAGCTGCGATCATTATTTGAAATAGCTCTGCAAACGGAAAATTATTGTAGTCAATGCTACGACCGCTACTGTAAAATCTTAATAATCATTTATCTCATCATACTGAATTTATAACTATAAATAATTAAATATAAATATCATATAAAAAAAGAGACTCTAGTATTAGAAATACTGAAAAGCGAAAATGAACGATCGTGCTATTATTACAAATACGATATCAACAATACAATTTTGTTAATATTTTTATTCAACTATATTATTCGTACCGTAATAACAATATTGCTTTTTATCTCGAAGACTAAATAAACGTAAATCAAGTAGAGTATCGTATGTAAATAAATACAAATCGCATCGGGAGTGTCGAATTATGTATCGTGCGTTAATAATGTGTATAGTCGCGATCAAAATTTAAATTAGTAAATTTCTATGAGTGCTTTTGTGAAATCCGCATAAATTCGTCGTTTATAACAGAATCGTGATTTGGCACCACACACCTGGTGAGTAAATTTATGTATTATATTTATTGATTAATAATGCATTGATTTAATGTAATGTTGATTCCATATTGTTTACACTACTTTGATCAGGTTGTTTAGTCTTGTTTTATTTTTGTGATTTGAAAAATATTAAAATTAAGATGTTACTGTGGCAAAATTATAAATAACGTGTAAAATAACGTATAAAATAAGCTAAAAATTTACAACATTCAATATTTAAGATGTGAGATATATCACATATTCCATCTGTTGAAGACTGTACAAAAAATAATTATTAATTAATCGTAAATTATTAATAGATGCAACTAAAGATGATGGAGGCACTCTACCATCGGAAGTAGGATATCATCGTAGTGGTGAGTAATGTTACATTTACCTCAATATATTGATACAATTGGTTGCAATGATTTGATATTGTTACATGAAAAAATTCTCATCAATTATGAAATCTGTACTCTTCAAAAATTATAAAAAGTTTGGAAATTAAATATACTTAATTAAAACGAAATTAATTTAACGCAAAAGTTTAAAAATAAAAGACGCATAAATATTATTAATATTTTTTCTGGAATATCTGCGTGTTTTTTATCTAATCTTTTTTAAAATTTTATAAGCATAATAAATTAATATATTTTTATAAATTTACTGAAAATTATATAATTTTTTTAACTCTCCTTTCAAATTTATCTAGTAAGATTTTACTTATGAATACAATAAATGATATTTATATATTTTTAAATTAATTCGAAAATGTTTTATATTGATATTTCGAAATAATATAATGTCGCACAAGAAAATCGCTACATAACATCGTTGTAGTATTGCATTTTTTTTAATGCAGTTAATTAATGCAGTTGTATTATATATAATACAAAACTTATTTCATAATTGATGAAATGCTCTGGAACATTTAAATTCATTGCTTTGGAGCAATGAATCACCTTTTACTTAATGTTCAGAGACATGATTCGATCGAGCAAAGTAGAAAAAGGGAAACAATCCACGCTCAATTAAGCTATTCATTGACTGTTAAAGACAGTAAGGCCGATGTTAAGGAGAGAGTCGTTTAAAACAAATTCTTTTATATTTTCTATTTTATACTTATGCTTTATTTTTAATAAATAAATAAACTATATAAATTTTAAGTTTATATATTATACTTTTTTTAAATTCTTAAAAATTGTCTTAAAAACAACAAACAATTCCCTCCTTACGAGAGAAAAAAAAGACTTTCAAAATGTAGCAAGAACCGTAAATCACTAATTACTATATATAGCATAGTACGTAAGCGTCATTATTGACATCATAATTAGAAACAAAGATTTAGAATGGCGCGAAATCATAAAACGAATCAATTTTATCGTGTCAGTTTCGGCATTACTGAATCGTGTAAACATATCTAGCTTTGTTTTTCTTCGGTTCATGCAATTCCTCGTGAATTATAATATGATTTTGTTGCAATGTGCGATTATTAAATTCTAGCAGATTCTTAATAGATTAAATTTAACAAATGGAGCCGCACTAGCTGGTAGAAACAGATGTGCGTCAGATACCACGTCACGTTCGGTAAATAATCCTTTCTCTCGCAGCCTTTAATTTTGCGCCGAATTCCGGGTGAGTCCGAAATAGTCCTGAGCATTTCAACGTAGCCACGTATATCACCTCACATCATCATTAACTTGTCCTTTCTTTCTACTCAGTTTTTTTAATAGATTGCACACTTGCGAAAGAACAAAGTATGACGAAGCAAAATGTAATTTTTTCTTTTTTCTTTTTCAATAAACGATAACTTTTGAGATTTGCATGCAATGTATCAATATTAAAAAGTTTATACAAGCAATAGCTAAAGTATTTATATTTATGACATATCTTGAAAGATGTTTATATTGCATTTACATTTTAATTATAAATATATCATATTCATATTTTTAATTTTATGAATGTTTATATACTTATAAAATTAAAAATATAATGTAATTTAAATATTCTCTTGCAAGTATCAAAAAATATAAAAACGTTATACTATTTCTAAAACAAATTTAAATGCTATGTTAAAACAAGAAGCTATTATCTGGATGAAACAATTTATTTTCTTCAGAGTTATTGCTTTATTATAGAACATACCTTTTCAATAACCTTTCATTTTACCTTAATTGAATGTACATGATCTCGATATTACTCGCTTTATATGTATAATGTTAAAATTATCCGTCATAATTTGGTTCTTGTTCGCCGGTGAATCCGATTTTAAGTGGCGAGTCGGTCGAGTTTAGTTGTGAATCACATTTGAGAGTGGTCATTCGACCGGTTAGACACAGCGATCCGTCTGTAGCATGCTCCGTTGATCCGGTGGTATGGTGAAAGGAGTTCACGCGGCTTTTAACGCCCGCGCGTTCCAACGAATTTGCCCGCGATCTAGTACATGGTTGGTAGGCATTCGGTAGCGTAACACAGGATTGTGTTTTCGCATACGACCGTGCAAAACGCACGTACGCAAACTAATAAAATGCATTATTAAACTTTCAATTAACTCTTTTAATTTAGTCGGCGCATTGGGCATCGTGAGATCTGAAATTAATGTGGCAAATAAAATTACTCTCTAAATCAGTTTATTGATTGAAAGACAGTGATTAGTCTGATATCACCTATACTATATCTCAATGATATATGTACTGTCTCTCAATGATAATATACTGATTTTGTTCAGTGAGAGCATATCCTTCTCTTAACCGGAATCATTGGAAGACAATGAATAATTACTGATAGTCAATTATATAAGTATAGCATTGTAATAAATAAGATTTCACTAATTCCGATTCAGAGAGTACATGTGAAATTCTCGATTTCGATTTTCGTATATAATATATTAGCAATATAAAAATTTGGAATTTTATTTTAATAAATTATAAGACTCTCCATCGCGGGAAGGGGGGAAATATTATGTATACTATATATATATATATATATATGGATGTATCTTGTAAAAAAATGATTTGCGCAATTTCATAGAATATTTATTATAATTTAATTTATATGTAAATACATATAATGAATTGACGACTTCAATTACAAAATTCGGTCTATAGCACATATATTTCATTGTAATAAGAATGCAATCAACTATATAATAAAAATATTTAATAATTTCTAAACAAATACATATGACAATAGTGGATTGGTCGGTTGCATAGTCCAGTCTTCGTCGCATAGTATATTCCTATTAAACTAGGACTCTCTGCGGCCCTGAGTAACACCTTATATCGGTTACCATCAGTGAATGCCGTTTTCGAAGGACACGCTCGGTTACAGCCGGTGCCTTGTGGATGTTGTTACATACGGTACTGAATATCCGTTACCACGGAGTAAACGTCACGTCGCGCAAGTCATCGGCTGGAAAGCGCCCCGGGTACAGATCACCCAGAGTGATTCCCCAACAGGCTCGTGCGAACCGAGGTCTGGACTTTCACGGATAGCGTGCGATCGGTGCACGTGCTGGGCGCATATAGTTTTCCTTTCTAATACGTCAGTTAACATTAGAGTTTACGATCCCGGAATTTAGTTTTCCACACGGGACTTCGGTTGTTCGTTCACGAGGAAGATATGAATTTTGTTTTCTTCCGTTTTCTCTTTTCTAATGAAAGATACTTCTATCATTAAAATGATAAATACGTTCATTTGTAAATTAATAGAGGTTTGATATTCATATTTTCATATTGTTTTTATTAATTTATTAATGTTATTAATTATTCTAGTATTAGTTAATTATTAATGTTATTTAGCAATCCACGGTTCTGATAAGATGATTTATGTATTAAATATGAGTAAACAAAAGATTTTCTTAAAGTAATTAAATAGTAGAAATATATAAGGATTTTTATATATAAAAATCATATTTTATGCACAAAAAAGTATATATTTATATTTTACTTATTAACAAACAGATAAATCAACTTTTTCTTTGTATTGCAAAAATATATTTACTTTAGAAACTTGATCACATAAAGAATGATAATTAATTAGCTGGAATTAATATACATAATTAGTGAATTCTTTTTTATGTAAATTTACTTTCTTATTGAGAACGCGTCATAAACTCACACACTATTCATTTGGATCTAATTTAGTCTTACCGTTACTTCCCAAATATAAGAAAGCGTTTAATTACAATGCCAAGATATATAATTAATTAAAATGAAATAGGATGATTTAATGATTCTGTTTGAATTACACAATATGATAATGATTTGTAAAGATTTAATACATATACATGTACGTATATATTAAATCTTTACAAATCATTTATGGAAACATCATGATGAAAAATTGTTTTAGTCCATTTATTATAATTCAAAAAATTTAGGATACCTATTAAATTATCAAGAAAACTAATAAAATAACATATGTTATTAACTTCTGAATTGTTAAAAGTTTAGGTAATACAAAAATATAGGTGCATAACAAGTTAGCAAAGATTAAAAAGACATAAATGAAGAAACGTAGCTAAATCTACGTATAGTCACTCAGATCTACGGTGAATTATGTTTTTCGGCGCCTTAATTTTCTGTACTACCACTTGTATGGCTTATCGATCTAGCTACAGTGTCGGTTTGGTAACGTTGCAGATCGATCGAAACCAGCTTCAGAATTATTTATGGTTCGCTTGTTTATGTAGAATACGATCGTATCGCCGATAACTTTTACTTTCGCGATCGCGGAGAACGTTATCGTTGTTAATTCGCGCAATGTGGCAAACTCGCAAAATGTATGTAGTTTTTGTGCCGTTTCGACGCTTATCAAATACAATATATCTACCAAAAGGAAACCAATATTTTCTCTAACGCGTACGTAAACAGTACGTTTGTAATTGCATTTTATCGTCATTTCCGTAATGTAATTATTGTTGCCGCCTTTTAATTATATCTTAATGATTTTCTTGTAATACAACGCGTGTAAGTAGTATAGCCAATTTGAGTCTAACTTTGTCGTAACATAAAATTATCAGAGCAAAAACAATTGTGTTTATTAATAAAATAAAATTTACATGAATATGCTTATTTTCTAAATTAATTTTATTAGGAAACTATTTTTTATGAATTTTTGTGAAACGGAATTTTATTCTAATAAAATAAAAATTTCTTGTAAAAGGACACGATACAGAAATATCGAATATTGTGTAACAATTTTGCATAATTCAAACAGGATCTTGTACTCATACATGTGTCGTAAAATTCGTATAAGGATATAATATAGCAATTATTTCTTGCGTCTTGAACAACGATAATATTGGGCTTTGAGGCAGTGTTCGAATGCGACGACAGCTTCGCGCTATGCGAAGTGCGGTTGCCTTGATTTCTCGCAATAATGTTCTTATGAACGGCCGCAGTTGAATATCAATCAATCGGCAGGCATTTTCCTTTCTACAGGACCTAAGCAATGTCTGGCCTTACGTAGTTATGCGGGTGTTGACCGTTTCTCATCGATGGATGGCTTTACGCCTTGATGACTCTTAAAGCCGTTCTCAGTCACCGCGAGCTTCTGACATTCTATTTGTTATTACATCACTTTAGTACGTTATACAAAAAGCAATTCGTCTTAACGATTCTTAATGTCTCAGTTCCTATGAAAAGACTTATTAACCTTAGCCATTTCTACACTTGTCATGTTGTTTAATATTTATACGAGATAATTTTCTGTTGTTTACATAAAAATAATAACTTCTTGTATTAAAGCTGTGCAAGTGTTTTTACGATAATTTTTTTGTCTTGTACTAAAATTTTTATTAATGATATATTCGCTAGCATTTTGCAAAGACTTACCGCGGTATAAGAAATTAGGTGTTACTTGGCGATTCCCCTGGCTGTTATGAGCCTAGTCGTAACAAGACGTTCTCTATCCATTCCCAGCTCGGAAACCGCACCATAAAACATTTATGGGAAACGTGATCGGCTTAACTTCGAACGGGCGTATGATCTTGTAATTTGTCCTATATATGGTATATAGCTATTTTCCTTAGAAAGCGCCAAGGGAGATTTCGACTGCTGCGCCAATTAACCGTGCGCGAATTTGTATTATGTTCGAAGGAACGGGTAGGAGCCCATACGCGGTTTTAATTGTGCGGTTTGTAGTATATAGTTCTTTAACTGCCAGCGAGTCGAAAGTACGATCAAGAAAGATTTACGATCATTTTTTATCAACGACATACGGCAAGAAAATTGAATTGTATTTGTAATTGATTGAATTTCCATAGAAAAGATATTGAATGAACGCGCGTGCGAATATTTTAGATTTATATAGTAGCAGGGGATTGTATTTTTTACACTGATGCAGGGGATTATATTTTTTATAGTGATAGCTATCGAAACCAATTAAATGAATTTTATGTCGCAATTTTGAAATTATAACACTAGTCTGAGACGATTTCGATAGGTTGCACAAATATAGACAATTAATATTATGACAAATTATCACGCTGAGATCTGTTTGCATAAGATTCGTCGGCTTTATAATAGTAGTATTTAGCTGTTTGAAATATCTTTTCTGATATCAGATATCGTCCAAAGCGTACCGATTAAATTGAAATGCGGGCGGAGTGGAGAATGAATGAAACTTCCTTTTAATCTATCTCCGAAATGAATCTAATTTGTTCGATGCGATAATCACTCGCGAACTATTCCGAAACGAATTTCAGTTTACAAAGAAATGCGGGCAAGGCCGTATCATTAACGGAATGCAGCCAAGTTTATAGTAGATTCTATTAGCCAGAATTGTGCAATTCACTGTAACTACCGGCCCCGCGACTGCAAGTAGCTTCGAGAGGCAATGTATGCATAAACTGAGCTATGCATCGCATGTTTTATCACGAAACAGAATGTTAATTATACACTTTCCTTCGAAATAATGCGAAAATAACCCTCAGCAATGTCAAACCCGATAAAATGATCTAGTTAATGGACAGAACTGCAGTTAATCATAAGTCATATAATTATATCATTCGGAAGCAAAAATGATTAGGTCGATATTTTTATTCTTGTTTGCATATCATTATGTCACTTATACAAGACTTTGATTTTAATTATATGAAATACGAATATATCTTTTTTTTATATAAAAATAAAAGAATCATATAGTTTTTATAAGCATGTATGTATATACATATAAATATAAAATATCTGCGCGCATTAAGTTTTTAGCTTTTGTAAACTTAATTCATCCATTTATGCAAAAAAGTCGAACTGAAGTCTTCGACATTATAATTATTTCTAACTTGTTTTACATTTCTATTTCATATCTATGATTCATATTTTTCCCTTTTTTTTTGACAAACACGAAGTATAGTATACCAGTAAATCAATATTACGACATCTGATTTCTATCCCCACAATTATTCCAACAAAATGTAACTATACATAGCATTCTGTTTGCTCGCAATTGGCGATTGGTGTATACGTGCATCAGGCCAATCTCGGTCGATCGCATTTTAGGCACTTGTACTTTCTCGCAGCGAGACTTGTTTCGTTGGCTAGGTGTAATACGCGAAGGAGACTGCAAGTAATTGTGGCAAATCGTTCGTTCTAGCCTTCACCTACTTTCTCTTTCATAGACCGAGTTTAAGTTAACAATCGGATCTAAATGTGTCGAGCCAGACATGTAATACAACGTGATGATATCCGTGTTTCGTTATTTATAACATATTACAAGAGTACTTTGAACCTTAAAACAATTTTCTCGAGCTATATATAGAATTTATTCTACACAGTATCGAGATACTTACCGCATTATCTACATATCTCTGATCTATAGGTTTTTTAACTAAATTTTTTATAATAAAAAAATGTTGAATTATTGGAAATTTTCAGTTGCAAACTATTGATAATTAGAAATAGATAACAAAATGTTTTTCATTCGAGTGAACATTATTTTGGCAAAATTTTATTTCAACTTTGACTAAAGCTTAAATATTTAAAGTGAAAATTAACTTAGCATACTTAATATATGTTAATATATGTTAATTATTCAATAAATTTAAATAAAATTGTCTAGGGAAATAATTCCGAATATTTTCACGAATTTTTCAGGCCTTACGTTAATATTTTTGTCAATTGCCCTAAATTAATTTTTAATCAAAATACAATTTTTTAAACATATGTGCTTTTCAAGATTAAAAAATTTTATTTTAAGCTTTTTATTTTTCATATTATTAAAACAAGATTTGGTAATAAAAATAAATTAATTTAGTATCTTAATAACCGATTTAATTTGATACTGTCAACTTAAAAAAAACAGAAAAATTAGAAAGATTACAAAAATTAGAAGTTGTAAAAATACATAAAAAAAAGAATCTTATGTATATAATATTGAATATTATATAGATAATAATTTCATTAACGTATTTGTTGAGCTAATCGTAATCATATGTATTTTTTTCTCTTTTAAAAGGTCATATTATCTACGTATATCGTGATAAAATATTCGGGAAGCATCGATTAACGCTTTGAAACTACAAGTGAACTCAGTTATCGAATTCGTAGCAGCTGACTCGACTTAGGCACCTAATTGGCAGAGAAAGTCCCGTCAAACGTGGCGTGCACTGTAATTAAACGAGCGTTTAATCGCGGTAGTGCATTTCTGAGAGCTATGGTTTGTCTCTTGAGACCATTGCAAATAACCATAATGATGTTAGGCACGACGCGATGAAGAAGTGCATACGTGCGTTATTCCTGCTGCGCGTTATATCACTTCTGCCAAGTTAGCACATTTTTAGAATTTTGTTGTGATTAATCAAGTTTTAGCCATTTCTCACAAAAATTTTTGAAATTTTTAACATTAAAAAGAATTCTGAAAGAGAGACTTCATACTGTTATGTTTTTATTACAAAAATGACAGTAAAACTTTTTGTTTTATTCGGAATAGATTTGAATCATAAAATACAAAAGTAAAATAAAAAAAAGTTTTTAATCAAGATTTAATTACAATTAAATCAAAAATTCTGTTTTATCACTACAATTATGCCTTAATTTATTTTCAATTGCATGTTGTTTTACTGTCACGTTGGGCGCATATTTATGTCATATAAATATGCGCCCAGTATGACATATTTTAAGTGGAATTTATTATTCACATAGCATTCATATCAATATTTTATTGAAGAAGCTTGTAAGGGAGATCACGCGATCAGAGATACGTCGTAACTTACTTTCGAACGAATCTCGCTTTAATTTGAATCATACATCATACACGAGTGATGAAGGTAACATGTAACTCATTATCATATCTCATATAAGAATACTTATTTTTTTTAATATTTATTTTTAATAAATAAAAAGCTAAAGTTATCTTTGACTGAAATAATAAGTTTTCTTGTCATCTATACCAAGATTTAATTATTTATATAATGAATTTACAAAAAGACGAATCTTTTTTATCTTATTAATTAATTTTATTTGCATATAAATTATTTATATTTCTGAATTTATTTTTATGAAACAAATATTTTTAGTATAACGCAATTTGTAGTTTCTACGATTTTCGATTTTTAATTTTATATATCATATTTTGTAACTATAGAAAGAACGATTCTTTAAATTAGAATAATTAGATAATTAATTAACAAGACGTTATACCAATATAAGCAAAATTTTAATTCATTTGCAAACATTAATATTATTGCGTTATTATTTTATTAAGCATTCCAGTGAATTTGTCAATGATTTTATTTATATAGTTTTTCTTTGCAATAGGAAGCGGATGACGTTCTTGCGAAAAAAACGTAGTTGTCTTCAACACTTAGACCATGTTTAGTACAATGCATATATCTCTGATATAATCTGGTATAATCACATGCGAATTTATGGAGTGTCAAATGCGATTTATGATAAACTTCAAAGACTTGCTTTATAATCGAAGTTAATCGTTAAATAAGTTAGTTATTGAAAATCCATTTAAGATTTCCAGGTTATCATTGCGGTTATGTACTGGTTTACGTGAAACAATCGTAAAAATAAATTTTCTGTCAATATATGTAGAAATAAATGAGAAAGTTTATAAGAAAAAATAAAAGTAGTTTTTCGCTTTTGACATTGTAATTCGACGTGTTACAGTATCGCATCAATAGTTTTATATTGAAAATTCGCTTACTTACCGTATAGATAGATATGTATTATTTATAAGAGTTAAGCAAGAAACCTAAGAGTCAGACTTATCGACAGTGTGAGTTACATTTTTGATGATTTTGATTAAAATATCAGTCTGTTCCGATTTCCGCTCAGCGAATGAACGCAAATTATCCCGCAATAAACTTTCCCGTATATTTCATCTTCAAGCGCAGAAATAAACCACAGCTTCTTAGGTAACGGTGTTAATCAAGCTATTTAATTTGCTTCTTGTTTCTTGCTGATTCTTGTCAACCTATCCAAAAAATTGCCAGACGCGAACGTCTATAATAATCGTTTTACTTTCACCGAACAACGATACAGTCGCGTGACTCAAATTTTGACAAATGCACGCTGTTTGCACGTTTTCTTGGCGTGATGTACTTTTTCTTCGCGAACACGTATCGAAATCATTTCCTTTTCGCCAATATATAGTCTCAATCGATCGTAATATCTGTCGCGATTTCTCGAGTAATTGTAGAAACATAGTACGCTACTAAAAGAACATTTTTAATATTATATTTAGAACACAACCGTATTATCATAGTAAAAATTTGCCTATGACATTGTTAATATATTAGATACAGTTAAAATGTTTTTGATTTATTATTTGCTACCATGATTCATAAATTAAAAGTTTAAAAAAAATTTTTTTAATATATCGTTTAATACGTCTTTTAAAATTTACTTCACAATTAGAAAATTTATTATATTATTCTTATGTGTAATGCCTATTTCTACCAACGCAGATTAACTTTAATCTCAGTTTAACTTACTCTTTATCTTTCTTTAGTTCTAAAAATTGGAAAAGGATAAAGAGTAAGTTGAACTAGGATTAAAGTTAATCTGCGTTGATAGAAATAGGCATAAAACGTATAAGTTTGCAATATATAATAATTCAAGAAATTATATTACTTATTTCAAAAATTATTTATCTAAAATTATAAAGATAAAAAATAACGTTTGTATAACGTGATATTTATAGAAGCTAGAATGCATACTCAGAACAAATCATATTTTTTGGTGTATTCAAGATTCAAGAGAGAAATTTGCGCTAGAAATTTCATCGCTGAGTGCTCGTTTCGCCATCACATTTAACTTACATATCGTTGCTCAAATAAAGATCGCTAAACGCGATATATCACAGGATGTGCGAATTTTATTCGCATTTTGATATAATGTCTTCATTATTTCATAATAACAATACTTTGGAATTATACTATTTTTGATTTTTTGTAATGGGATATCAAACCGTTAGTTCCCCCGCGAATGTTATACAATTTCAAGTGCGAAAGAAATTTTATAGTTATCGGTTGATCAAGCCAAACCAGTGAAAGGAACTTTTCTTCCGTATAAATTATTACGAATGGCGCCTCGTTTACCGAAATATCTTGATAATCAGCGCGGAAATACAAGTAACCGTAAAGCAGGAGTTCAATTTTAATTACAGAATATATGGCAATAGTCACTTATTTTATATTTATGATCAAGATAAAATAACACATAATTAACGTTATGATCACAGAACTATAGATTCAAAATTTTTCTAGTTTTATCGTTTTGTTAACGAAAGTAAATTGCTTGCAGTTATGATACTTACGAGCTATAAGCTCGTAATGTTCGGTTTCGAATTTACTGCGTCCGGGATAAAGCAAAAAGTACGTGTTTCAATGTAACATTTATATTATGATAATTAACTTTCAGTGTGATATGAAAATGTAATTTACAGAAAAACTATATTTAAACTTTTTTGATTCTTCAATTTGTGAATCGCAAAATATTCCGTTTTTTAAAATAAATGCGTTAATTCTTAAATAATTTAATCTTTAATCTCGATTTTAAAAAGCTAAATAATGACAAAATTTTTAATTTATCGAAATTATACACGGAAAGAACAGCTTTCGCTAAAGAAAAATTTAGCTGAATACAGATCTGAAAATAATTTTGTTAGATCATTAAAATAATTATGTAAGTTCTTAAATTGTTAGAATGTCAAATTTTTTGCAGTTTTATGCTTATCATCATGCTTGAACTTTTTTATAATTATTTTGATGATCCAATAAAATTATTATCAGATCTGTATCTAACTAAAATTATTAGATATTTTATCAAAACTTTTTTTCTGTGTATTCAAAAATAACGACAGAACGTGTTGGGATTCAAAAACGGAAATTAAAACATCTAAATTGCAAATGGAATTGAAGCGATTCTTAAATTAATTTATTAAATGCTTTAATCTATCACACGTGAGATTATACGCCATATATGAAGTCAAGAGATTCTCTTCCATATTACTATATTATATTTTTATTACATCTGCTTCATTATGTGGTGAAACCGTATTATGATTATGCTCGGGTTCATTGACTGTAAGAAGAAACAGGAAGGTCAACAGATTGGATCATCGGGACATAAAGTTACGACACTTCTAGTTTCAGTGACTCTGACAAATAATTGTGCTCTCAGAGAAATTCGAGTTCTCTGTATAATAAATGTGTTGGCCATTTTCACGCGAAGCAGATTAGTCTACGACAACGTGAGAATCGCGATATAACTCCGTGACTGAACATTTCAGATACCCGATTTGGTAAGGTTTCTCACAGCGTGATTACACACACCGCGACGTTTATTGCTGCACTTATTATTACGTGGTTCATTTTCAGAACGGAAATGCCACTGGTCGGACAGCTAGTGATCGGTGTGAATGATTGCGGACATTTGTTTTAGTCACGTGCATCTAATTTTATTCGTCATCACGTTTTGCTTCATAAAAAGCGAATCCTACTATATTAAAAAATTTAAAATAAATTATTAATAGACTTAATAAAAATTGATATAATATATGTGATCAACTATAACTATAAAATTATTTTATTTCTTGAGAGAGAAGAACAATAGTTACGGGATACTTAGCCTGCATATTTTATTTGACAAACTTTATAACTGTGCAATTGCACGCAAGTATAAAAATGGATGATTATAAATATGATGTACTACAATTATGAATATAACGCGATCTATATGTATTAGTAATTGTTATAATGTAATATATTAGTAATTGTTATAATTATATTATAAAACAATTAATAATATGGTTGTCACGACATTCAAATATGATGTCGACATTTAGCTCATTAATTATTCATTATTATTCTGGAAGTGTCTTAAAATAAAAGAGCATGTATAAAGGAGCATTAATAAAGAGTCAGAATTATAGAAAAATATTTATTTAATAATATGCTCATATATCACATGTATAAATGTGTGTATGTATATGTGCATAAATATGATGTGGAAAGTAATTTTTATCGACAGATAATGACATTTCCACATTTTTAATTAATTAGAAATAATTTCTTAAATATTATATAAATTTTAAAATATTAAATTTTTCAAATTATTAAATTTAATGCTAATAAGACAATCATTCTGAATTTGATTGCTGAATATTACAGCATTGAATAAATAATATTTGAAAGACGATAAAAGAAAGTTACCAATTCTTGAAATAATCTCGTGTTTGTTGGAAAATTATAGAATCTGTTGTAATGATGCAATTGATGCTAAACTTGAAGAAAATAGCGCCTCGTGTACTTGAACGCGACACGCTACTTTGCACACCGGGAAATATCTTTCAGGCGCAAGGCACTTACCCGTAAAAAGAAATAAGAAACAATATTTACGCAGGCTTCATAACTTAATAACTTATTATACATTAAATAACGAGATTTGTGTTACATATTGGACCTCTTCGTACTTTCATGTGTAAAATCTCGAAACGTGATATTCGTGGAGTAGGAAATTATTACTTTCTTCGCGTAGTAATCAACTAGAGGTAATTGCGTTGGAGCTTCGCACACGTACTCGTTTTGCCATGACGAAGAAATTTGCATTGCTACTTTATTTTGCACAAACGCTGTTTCGATTTATTCGAGGTACTCCGGGATTTTCATTGCTTCCGGCATCGGCTAAAAGCGTTCGGAAACGTTGTGATCTTCATTTTGCACGATGAAAGTAACCGAACGTCAGCCAGCGATGCCACGAATGATCATAAACGTCCAATTTCCCGCTCGGCCGTAGTTTAGTGGTTTGCAGAAGTGCGTGCCTGAATGATGAAGAAAGAACGCTCTCTCTGACGGGCGTTGCCAATTGCGCTAACAACCAGCCTCCGAGTGCCCATCTTCATTATCAACTTGCCTTAGTCGTCGCCACCCGTCATGACTTCCATAAACTCTGAAAGCGCGCAAAACGCGGACGTTAGCGTAATCAGGCGGCGCCTCACATTTCCCGCGAGCTACAAACTTGGCGAACCACCCAAGGCGAGAGACTTATTGAACGTTCGATCGACTTTGCTATTAGTGCCGGTTATGTTAAGCTCCGCTGACGTTGACGTGCGCGAAACGAATTTACTTGGCTCGGGGCTTCGTAACTCGAGCACATTTTAAATGAACTACTTGGCTTTCGAAGCGTGTCACATATTATCGTATCTCGCAAATTACGAGTTAGATGTAATCTGGCATATTTCTTAAACATATTATTTTAAATGTCATTAGTTACTTAGCATGTGCCATAGTTTTAAATGACACCGTAATATTGATACGCCATTTGATACGATAATAACATTACATCTAGTAAATTCTATAATTTTATAAATCTATAAATCTATAATTTAAAATTTAATAGTATAATAGTAATTCCTCTATTTGATAAATGCAAGATCTAGCGTTATACTCTATTAACCATAGAATATTACTGTGGTTGAATTATCACCCAGGAGTTAATTCAAGTATTTGTTAATAAATAGCAGAGCATTAGTCTGGAGCTTATGGTTCCATCTATTCTCTTCTTTAGTATGGCTGCAGTCAGATCTACACTACGTTCTTTATGACCTATGATTTCAAGCTTATCGGGATACATATTCATCCAGATAGTTAATTTAACTCTTCTATTCATTTAATTTTTTTGTAATATACATTATATTTTGTTTGCGAGTGAGTTTGTTTTTATAAATTAATAAACCATTTATGGGTAGAGAAATATTTACAAAAAACTAGTTCAGTAATTTTAAATAAATCTTGCGATAATTTTTCTGACTGTGATAATGACGAAAATAAGGATCTATCAGAATATAATTTTGAGTCGACTAAATCGATATATGTATAATTATTATACAAATTATTCACATAATAATTATATCAATTTATTCTACTCAGAAAGATAGACGATTATTTGTCATTTATTTGTTGAACCTTTGTTAATAAAAAAGCAGGAGTCACTATTTTCTTTACCTCCACTTTTTAGCTTTAAACATATATATATATATATATATATATAATCTCATCCCATTATTGATTAAATTTTCGGAAAGAGCAATTCTTTTTACTTCTAGATACCAATTGTGATATACTAATTTTGATTAGGGGTCAAGTTACAAAGATTTAAAACAGAAAAGCTTGTAAAGGTCTTCTAAAGCTTAATGGGTTACAATAACAGTTAATAAGCTTGTAAATATTAAAATTTATTTATCTTACATTAAAATAATATTACTTCAATTATTTTGCCATCTTGCAACTCATGAAGTAGACATAAAAAAAGTGTACAAAATTTTTAATTATTATTAAATTTTTTCTCAGAATAATATTAACGTAATAAAAATATGAGCAGCGCGCCCGCACTTGGATTAAGCTAACTTGAAATATTTGCTTTATTTTTTTCAAGAATAATTGTGAATTGAAAAATAATTTCAAAAGTTGGTCTAATTTACTTAATCTCCTTGATGTCCTCCGAACTAGGTTAATAATTAACACATCGCGCAAAATAATAAAAGAGATATATAATAACAATACCGTCAAAATCGAGCGTTCCTGAGCCGTCAGCGTCGATCTCTTCGATCATTAGATCGAGTTCTTCCGGTGATAGCTTGTCATCGAGTTCGTGAAGGATATCGCGAAAAACAGCGGTAGTTATGTAGCCGTTGCCCTCTTTGTCATACAACCGGAATGCCTCACGTAATTCTTGCTGCATCGCTTCCGAATCCTCTTCTACTAAGAATCTAGCAGCCAGCGTGCAGAATTCTTCGAACTCGAGTTCTCCGGAACCTGTCAGTATGTATGAAGAAACGTTAAGGGAATGCGATCGAGAGAAAATCGACGCAAGATCGACAGAATATATTTTACTTACCGTCTTCGTCGACTTCCTTAATGATTTCCTGTAGTGTCTTTTCGCTAAGCTCGTAACCCAACATGGTCAATATCGTGCCTACCATATTCGTACCGATACTACCCTTCTTTTCGTGATCGAAAGCATCGAAGGCTTTCTTCAACACTATAGAAAAGTGATGGCTTTATGTTACTCTAAATTTTTATCATAAATTTTTATATATAAGATAAAAAGATATATTTACGGGCCTGCTGATCCTTAGTTAAATCATCCTGTAATTATGAGATTTAATTATTGTTTATGATTATATATCAACTATTAATTTACTGAAAACGAGTCTCATTAAGAATAATATTTTAATAAATTTGAATAAATTTACGCAAAAAAAAACTTTTGGCAACATTTGTTGTCAATATTTAAACTTGATTATGGAATTATTATTTTTATTTAATTTAATATTCAATTACACATACGTTAATTATTTTTATTTGTATATTTAATTTTACGTTTTACACTGGAAAAATATTAAGACTTAAATTATTCTCGTGTTTATTGAAAGTGTATAACTTGCCATAGCGATGGTAACTATACGCGCTATTCGTGGTACGTTGGCGTCGACGGTTTATCCGGGTATGCACCAGATTCTGGCGGTGAACTTCTGTTTTAAGTGATCATAACGATGATCTTCTGGCACGTGATTGACTAGGTAATATCTACATCCCGCGTCTAGCGGTTTTCAAATTCATCGAGGACGTTCTCCCCACTTTATTTTCTCAGATGCGTTTTACCTAATTATGCAGAACTTGTGGCAACACATTTAATTTCAAAAATTATCCACGCTAGTAGCAGAGTCGTACGTTCGATTTGTCAACGGCTGCTCCAAATATTCTGACATGCTTACGTTGACAAAATTAATGCGAACATATCGCACACGATTCGTCTTGATGCGAATAATTAATTATGATGTGAAGCGAAAATCAAATTAATCATGATCATGATGTGAATAACACTCAAGTACAGCTGTATCAATATTACATTAGTTTATTTTACGTATTTGTAACAAAACAATTTAAATTTACTAATAACTAAAATTAACAATTTTACATATTAATAATTTACATGAGATTTATATTAAATTTATTAATAAATTTATGTGATATTTTATAAAAATGATTCTATCAAATATGTCGTATTACATGCAGAAAAAATACACCACATCTATTTCCAGATTTATTAAATTTCTTCATATCTTAAAATTATATGTGGTAGATAAATCAAAATTGTTTCTTTTATATTCTTAAATAAATAGAATTTTAATTTGATATTATGTATGAAAAAGTTGGCTCTTTTTATAAATAATTTACCATCATGTAATATGAATCTATTACAATACAATCTAAATTTATTGATTTTAAAGAAATTTTTCTGCATAATTTATAGTGTAAAGTCATAGCATACATTATATCATATTATTTAAAAAATACATCTACAAAAAATTATTAATTTACTGTGACGAAAATTTTCCTCGAGATTACGTTTTTATTAAAGCATACTTAGTGCCTGATAATATGAGTTTTACTAATATTTGTAATTTTTATTCACAATTTTTTATTGAAACATTTTTTCAAATTTTTTTTAACCATTGAATTGTCTCGAGTCTTCTAGATCATCACAGAGACATTTTATGATTAGAGCTTGCACCGCCATTGTCGAGACCACACAAGTAATTTATTATGAAATTTTGTAATGTGTCTGAACGGCAGGATTTACGAGCGACATAACGTGTGACTGCAACAATAGACAGAGTTGGCGCATCGCCGGGGGATTCATGGGTGATGCTGACCCAAGACAGTTCTATGCAATAATTGTGCATGTTTTATTCTTAGACTCCTAATTATAAGCTCATAAAGCCCGGTGTCTGCTATTATATTTAGGCAATTTTACCATTCATTCCGCAATACAGTTGTTTGCCATAGCATGCATTGTCGAACTTTTTGGTACACGTGCCATCGTTACTTTTCTGACAAAAATTCACAATAGATTACGTTGCTGTTATAAAGTTGAATGTATAATACCACGGCTGATGCGCGCAAAGCACGTGTTACCGTTACTGCCAACACGCGAGCGTATATTTTCAAATGCAACTTCTTGTATTGTTAGTAATTATATAATTGTAAATTTTCTAGAATATGAAGAAGCATTCACATCTAAGCTATTAAGTCACTCTGTCAGAAATATTCGATCTTCAATTTCGATAAAAAGTTCGTATTTCCTTTTTTTATTATAATTATAATTTGAGATCATAATTGAACTTTTATAATGAATTATTGGGAACTCTTCTCAATATGAAACGGGAACTCTAAGAACTCATCAAAAGTATGGAATTTTAATGTCAGGGTGTTAATTACACGTACGCGATTGTAGAAATTAAATTTAGAAAAATGATAATATTTTTATCAATATCTAAATCAAAACATTAGTATTTTCTAAACTGCAATTTGATACTATCTCAATTTAATAGAGATTAAAATCTTATTTTTCTGTTAATTATTGACAATTTCTTTTTGATAGTAAAATTAAACAAAAATAATTACGTTTTTATACTTATATTTTCTCAATTTTTAATGACATAATAGATATATTTATTAATTTTAAATACCTTAAATATACATGTTATATATATATATAATTACATACACATTACCTAGATAAAACACATTATAAAATTTTAATAACTGATTAAATTAACAGCTAATGAGAGTTCAATGTCCAAAACCTGGCACAAAGAATAGCAATTTTGCAATCTTGACAAATTAGTAGCTTTATGAATTTCAAGGTACTGATAATCATTATTATTTGAAATATTACAGAGATCCTAAAATCTCTCCCAAATTATATTTGACATACGCACAATCTATGAATATTAAGAATTCTTTAGGATTTATTTTTGAGCATCTTTCATCGAAACCATTGGCTCACATATTTTGTAAAAATATTTTACAATGACTTTTTCTCATACACATGATTAACGAGCAAACTTATACTTTGCTAACGTCGACTTCGAAGAGATTTCGGTCTCTCTGTTTATACAGGCACACTCGTTGTTCGATACGTGGGCGATCGACACGGTGCATCCGCGTGGTGCCAAAGTCATAATTTATCCTGTCATGACCTCCATGAATTCTGCAACGTAAACGCCGGGTTAGTCAGGTATGCACAGACGAAGACGGAGTGGATTAACACCTGTGCACCGCGTAAGATCTCTTACCATCGAAATCGAGCGTGCCAGATCCATCAGTGTCTACCTCCTCTATGATCATGTCAAGCTCCTCTGGAGATAATGCCTCGTCCAATTCATGAAGGATGTCTCTGAACACGTCGGTAGTGATATAACCATTGCCTTCCTTATCGTATAATCTAAATGCCTCTCGTAACTCCTGCTGTATCGCTTCCGTGTCAACTTCCTCTTCGAGAAAGCGCGACGCTACTTGACAAAATTCCTCGAATTTTAACTCACCGGTTCCTAAAAATGGAATTTAGTTCAGTGTCCATTACTCATCTCTGTTATATCAATACTCCATCAGTTGTAATTTCAAATCCATTATACATTTCGAAAATAATTTCTTTTGGAATTTATTGATAATATATGATCATCATGCATTTCTGGGCACGTTCTAAAAATGATTTAAAACTCAATAATTTTTTATTTGGACGAGAACTTCGTTCATAAAATTTGTTAGGAGTAAATGTATTATAAAATATCATTATTTCATAAAGGGATAGTACGAAGAATATCACTTTTTGTTTCAATAGATTTTTTTTACATTAATATTTACCCCAGGTGTCAACTTCCATAATAACTGCCGAGAGCTCTTCTGATGGAATTTCATGACCCATCATGCCTAAAATTGTGCCTACTTTGTTCGTGCTGATACATCCTTTTTTATCTGTATCGAACGTGTCGAATGCCATTTTCAAATCTACGCAGGAAAATTATTTCTCAATTTTTGTATGTTAAACATCTAAAGATACGCTAATTATATTCGATAATAATAATAATTTTTAAATGGTCATGTATTTATCGATAACAAAAACAATGATGTTTTAATACATGTGAGTGTACTTACGAGACACTTGATCTTTGCTAAGCTGAATTTCGTCCTGTAATCGAACTAACATTATTAATAACGAAATAGTTAATTAGTGTATTAATTATTATAAATATATTAAAACACATAAAGCACTAAACAACACGATTCTTACTACGTTACTAATTCGGACAATTCGTAGATAATTTACACTTAAATTACCATGTCGTTAAAGTTCGCTTTTTTTTAGTAAAACTCGAATTAATCACAAGCTCGAACAATTAACGCGGGTTCCCTCAGACGCAGGTAACTTATTCCACCGACGAAAAAGACCTACTGAGCTGTAGTAAACTAATTAGCAGCACAATACTATAGATACACAACTACAATCGGTGTTAATAGATCAATCATGTATCGAACCGAATTCGCTATAAAAAGACTTTTATTTAGGACGCCTTCACGACTGCATCGCTATCTCTATACGAAACAATTAACGAGCTAAAGCAACTGATTGAACATTTGAGTTTTTTTAATTGGCATACTATAATCTTCGAAAATTTGTTGCATGTCATTATTAATTGTTAATCATGCGCACGCAAATGTTGTCATTTGCATAAAAGTTGTAATTTTACATTCTTTAATAAAAAAAAAAACTGATTGTAAGTGGGTACACTGTACAGTTCTTGGCTTCTATTTATACAATTTTACGTTCATATACATTTAGTTAAATAGAATTTAAAGATTTTCTATTCCTAAAAAATTCTATTTCTAAAAAATTATAGATGTACTGACAAAGATTTTCATAGGTTTTAAATATTTACGTATTTCGGCTCATTTCTAATCGAGTTTAAATTAGTTTTCCATTTAGAATTTATGAAACTAATATCACATAAGAATCATAAATTATAAATTTAAATGTTTTTTATTAATGCATTTATTATTTTATTACGAAAACATGAAAATGTTAAACCTTTTTCCAATAGATATAATTAATATTTAACTTGTATTCAGAGATGACATAATCTAAGAAAGAATTTGTAGCATATCTGATGTTATCTTTGTATGACGTAGACGATAGGTATAGCGAAACTGTTCCCCCGCACATAGCAAACTATTCGCGAATGTGAAACCGGTTATACGTTGCATCGTATCGTACATACAGCGGTTTGGCATTGCATCCTTTTAGAGTTAGAGGATTGTAGTGGATTGCTGACAGTGAAAAAAATCATCTGGCAACTACCTTTAACCTCGATATATGTATGTTAACCCCTACTAGCCAATCAGATAAAGCTTCGACGTTAAATCGAACTACTGATCTAACAGCTAAAAATAATTCTGGGGAATCGCTTCGTTACCATAATAAACGGCTCATTGCAAATCACTAAGTTTAGGGTAGTTAAAAGCGCACGCTTTCATGGGTCATCTTGATTTTATCACTTTATAAACATATATGTATATTTGTCTCTAATTTCTAAAATAATTTTTAAAATCTTTTTCTTTATTTTATTCGATTGTATATTTTCATCTGTATATGTATAACATGATAGATATTATCTTCTTAGAAATCAAATTAATTAATTCCATGAAAAGATAGAGATTACTAATGAAATTATGAAATCATCACAATCCTAAAATTATAATAATAAATTTTAAAAAGATGGAGTTGAACAGTTTAGCTTAAAAAAATTATATAATACGCTAGATAACAGTAATATACATTTTATTTTTAAAAATACATTTTCAACAGTAAAATAAATATGTATATATATGTTATTTTAACAATAAAATTGTAGAAGTATTTTAAATTAATAGATGTATTTTAAATTAATAGATGTATTTTAAATTAAGATTTTCATGTAAATAAATTTCTTTTAAATCAAGTTACATATTTTTAAAGCAAAATTAAGATTTTATATTAAAATTTGTTAATCTTACGCAAGTTGTTTAGAACATCTTTTATAAAATCTTTTAGATATATCTTTATTATGAATTTATGTTTTTTCGTTTTTTCTTAATTCTTTTTAAATCACAATATTATCTTTATATTGTAACCTATGCGTTCGCAGAACCTGACATTGACTTTGGGCCGTTGGCCAAATTTAGTTTAGCCCAAAGTGAACCGAGAATTCCAAACATATTCATTAGCTAACATGTAGACGTAGGATACACAGCATTTGAAATACAAATGTACATTACAAAAATATTTGAAATTGGTAATACGTATGGTCGAAAACAAAAGAATAATTTTTATCTTTATTTTTAATTTTACATTCTTCTTCAATTGCACAGTAATTCTTTTATAATTACTCTCTAAAATAATTTGTCATTGCATAAAATTGAGAAAAGATTTGTAATTTGCGAGTCATGAATAATTTCATAACATTTCGTTATACCATGTGCGTTAAATCGTCAGAATCATTTTCGTTCAAGTCTGTTACCATCGATAATCGTGCATGATATGGAATACGGAAACGGCGATAAGGGCAGTGGTTCGACTTCCCGATTCGTGTTGAAGGCTCTTTTTAACTTCTACGAATTTCGTGGCGATAATATCAGTTTGACGCCAGAAATATAACTCGTACCATTACTCTGTATACTCGACAACAAATTGTTCGAGTTCTTGCGAATTAGCTTTCGCGCTTGTAGCAAGGGTATGACATATTCAGTCTCCTTTAAACTTTGAGAGATTGTAAATATCGTGTTCTGCTTCACAAACTTAATGGTGTCACTCGAAAGTTCTTTCGGTAGCACCGTAGTCAGGTTTTTGCGCTTCACGATCATGATTTGATTGCTTCCTTTCAACATTGCCGGGTGTCGTCGCACCGTAACAAATATGAGAGCGGCACTTACGAAACGCGCTAGTGTTAAAGAAATTACGAACACGGCAATAGTCATGCTCTTATTGTTGCTCGTCAGGCAAGATTTGGATTTGAATGTAGTTAAACCCAAATAGTTAACGGTGAAAAGTTGATATCGTTCAATGAACAAATTACATAATTCGTTTCTGGCTACAGATCCTGCAGGAGAAAGGAATCCTGATTTTGCTGACGCATTGCGTCAATCTTTCTAGATTAGCTACGCTTGATTGGGCGTTATTGGCAAACCAAGACAAATTAAGGATACGTATTTAAATCCGACGAAGTGACTAAAATATCATTTTCGAATTCCCTCGTGGAGAAATTTCACAATTGTAACAGTATTACGAGATTGAGGGCGATCATCGAAAACATTTGATTTAAATGGTTTAAGTAAATTGGTTGGTTACCAAAAATGTTGCAATTGATACGAATTATCTCTATTATATTGGACAGAATTGTAAGAGACAAATTTAAAATAATAGTCACTGTTGATGTTACACAGCTGCATATTGTGATATCAGCACTAATCATATTCGACATAGCTTCGTCGAAGTTGCGAACGCAAGAAGTTGCGAACATGAAAAATTTGCCGGCTTTTTTGGAGGCAAGCTATAAATCAGGGATTTTTTCACTACATTCGGATAATCTCTCATCATATCTTGCATCCATTTGGCTGCAATAGTAATGCCACAAATTGTTATCTGCCAGATCGAAATAGGAATATCGCCAAATTATCGAATTAAACAGGTTTTCGGGCAAGATAATGATATAGGGAACTTATATAGATAATAATAGTGTCAGTATCAACAAATACTGATAAATCTTTGCCTGAATCGAATTGTTGTGATGTATGTACAAGAAAGTTTAATAATTTTACATACTTCAAAGTAACAATACGATGTATTCAGTATAGTTAATAATTTCCCTATGGCAATGCAATATTTTGGGTACAATGTTCGCTATGCTTTTAATTTAAATTCTTTCTCTCTATTTACGTAAATTTAATTAAAGCATTTAAAGCAATATTAAAACCTAGAAGTACCTTTTTCTCTAGAGCAAAATCACAAAACATTTCTTTGACATTGCTATATATCATGCACTATTATGTGATGCAGTTCGATACGTCGTAAGATATTCTGATATCAAGTCTGGAATCTATATCTGTGTTCGACACTGATTAATGTTATCTCATGCACTTGTCGATACGTATCTCGTGGAGAAATTTCACAATTGTATCTCGTATTGATTATCGATGCAATGTTGTTTAAGAGGAACTTCGATAAATTATCCTATGTTCCAATTAACTCACATAACATACTTCATATAAAAATATCTATGTTTTCATATTTCAAATGGTAATCTATTAAAAAAAAATTCAATGAATAAAAGCAAAAGAAAAATTGAATAAAAATAACAACAAATGCTGTTTCTGCTTATATCATTTTTATTCATTTGAAAGTTTCACATATACACGTTAATCATTAACGACATAATAAACAATGACATATAGACATTAGAATTTGAGTAGCGAGTCGCGAGTCGGTAAGGGAAAAATGTTTCATAATACATACATATCACGTAATAATTATTATATAATGGCCATATATATATTTAACATTATGTATAGACATATACAGACGAAGTTCGTGTATGTGTGTCGTATAGTAACCATATATATATTTATATATATATATATAACATCAATATAACATTAGGCGTGATTTAGTCTCGTGTATGTGTATTCGTTTAGTTATGCGTGTACAAGTATACGTATCTCTGCCTAAGAGCATTTATGCCGAAAAACGTAGACATGTGTACATCAAGAACTAATCCTTCTTTATCTAATTCCACACGAACTTTTTTTCTTATGTACGTAAGAATTACGTAAGACTTCTTTATCTATATAATAGAAGACAGTGAAGAAAGGGAGATGAAACGCTCACGAGAGCACACAAGACTAACGTGTCGTGTTTCGTCCATGTAGATAGCGTCTGTAATACGTGTTTTACGCCGTGTACGTGTGCGTTTAACTGGTATGTGTTAACACAGATACGAGGTTTCTGGACTCGTGCGAAGAAGCGACGTGTGAGCGAGCACCGAGATTACAAAGATACATCCTTTGATCGATAGTTAAGCTCCGTTTATCGTCCCTCACGCGTGGGTGGGTCCTGGATGCGACCGATGATCATTTTGTCTACACGTCCCGCTGATACACATGCGTGTATATACATATATATATATGCATATATGTATATGTGTATCATCGTGCACATATGCGTTTACGCGTCTTCAGGGTATGGCGCGCTATTAAATAAAGTAAGTATGGCGGGGCGGTCGTGCGCCCGTCGGGCGTGCCGGCAACGATCCGACCACATTGTAAGACGCTGTACAAAAATATCCGTTTATAATAATTAGTAATATTAAAGGGCGCGCCCGACGAGTCTAATGCCGGCTCCCAGCGATATGTCTCGACATGGTTCTGCGGGCTCGACGTCCGGCGATCTGTAATCCTTTCTGCCGCGGCCGCAGATAAATACTCTCGTTCGCTGTGCAATGCCCGTGAAATGTTAGAACTTTGGAAAGGATTCCGCCTCTCGATTTTGTTCAGTTATTATTCAAGTAGAGGTATAGAGGGGATACAGATATTATATATGCATTATACGAGTACAGTGCCTTTTCATGTATCAGCACCTTAACAGCGCATGCCGCTATCATAATCAGCAGAAAAGATTAAAGTCGCGCAAACTCCCGTTTTCGTTTTTGTCTCTAAAAATTATCTAAAGATATGTTCTAACGTTCGAGCCGGAAGTTCTTCAGTGAAGCAAACTTTCATATGTATAAGTAGATAATTCGGAATTGGGGAAACTTTTGCCATGACGATGCCATTGTTCTATTTCAATTTAGAAACAAACGAATAAAATTTAAAATGCCTTCCGTTATTCACTCAGAGTACTAAAAATATTATAGTGTATGTAACGTAAGTTATAAATTTTCAATACTCGCAATAAATTTCGGAACGCAGCCTTTAAAAATAAGTGAAGATAAAAAACCACCAATAATTTAGAGTATTGTGAGAAAAATGATAGAAACATGAAATGCTTAAAATGTGATGCAAAAAAGCTCTTTTACATTACATTTCTCTAATAGCAAAGTATATATTTCGAACTTCTGACTCAGATAATTATATTATTTTGCTAGTTTTACTTTCATATTTATCAACTTTTTTTATAACTCATTGCCGTTCACACACTGCCGTTTTTTCTTCTTAATAATCATAACTGTGTACAAATTTTAAGGTAATCGTGCAAATATGCTCATTAATTATTCGCATGTAACTAGATAAAGAAAATTAGTAAAAGATAATATTAGATATGCCTCGTACGAATCCTAAGCTAAATGTAGGGCCTGCAGAGGATCGCATTTGGCGTATCGTTAATTTTTATTATCTAACGTGTTACGATTAAATTTAACATAGCAATCACACTACGCAAATATTGTTCATTCAGATCTCATATTAAAGTATTTTACAACTGATAGTACAATAAAACGGAACATGAAGCTGGACATTCCGGATTTAAATGGAAACTATATTTGTAACGTCAGTATGTGCTCGGCAGTTTTATATTGTTATCAATATAACTTCTTAGAAAAAACATCTAGTGCATATATGTATAATATATATAAGAGATATAGGTATATATAATATATATCTTTTATAATCGTAAAATAATGCATAATAATATATATATTATATGTAACATACATATATATGTATATATATATGTATACGTTAACAAATAAATTCTCTTAAATCTCGTACGTTCACGATATGTATACGATCTTTAGTCGTTATAGCTTCGTCAAGCATTAAATCGACTTAGTTAATCAGTTTATCTTACAAGTAGATTTGGGCGTATAAATGATATGTGTACGTGTGTATGTGATATCGTCGCGCGTCTCCACCCGCACATTCGAAAGAGAACGTTTTAGCTCGCGAATTAAACCTATTAGTATTAATTAAATAATTTTTTCCAAAGCACAGAGACGGTCTCGTTACATCAATCATCTAATATAGCTCACATTTATTTTTAAATTGCGTGAAATGTTGCAGTCACAATGTAATTTCTGTTTCTATTTTGAATTCAAAAAATTAAAGTAAAATATTTTAGTTTTTGAAAATGGCTTAAAAATTATTTTGCTTACAAATTTTCCTTCTTTTATTGAAAAAAGTATAATATCGTTACTATAAATTAGAAAAAAAGATTTTACTATTTTATATATGAAGGATATTGTTGACACAAAACTGCTACACACAAGAACTGCATATTATTTTACATACCAAACCGAAATGTGGAATACTCAAAAAAGTTCAAATATTTTTCGAAATTTGTAGCTTTGAAATTCACTTTCGAAAAGCTCGGCTTGACGCGTCGTATAACGCATACCGGTGACCTAATATTACGCGACGTATGCTCCTTACAATAACGCCTTAGGCTTAATTCTATAATTCTTATTTTCATACGTATCGAATAGCAAAACACATGTTACTTTCTGATCAGCACTACGTCCTGTGAACTACGGTTCCTGCACGATCGATCAGCCGTACGATGACGTCTTCGCTGAGAAACGCGTTCGTCGTTGGATATGCATTGTTGAATTCGCCGAACGTGTTTCGAAACGAAGCACGTAAAATATATTCTCATGTGCCACGATCTTCCATACGTAAGCGGATATTGTTAACAGATGAGAAATATTTTAAACACAGCAGACGGATATTGTGCTTTTACGATTGTTTGTATCTTGCGTCTCGCGATCATCGCGAACACGTGTATGCGTTTCCTTCAGCAAGATGATGCAATTTTAGTGCACATGTGAGCTGCCGCGGCGCGAAGTAACCGAGTCGTAAAGCGAACGCAACGAGGCGTTTGAATAACCGCGTTTGTGCTCTACCGGCTTTAACAAGTGTCGGTTTCCTGTTGAGAGTATCGTTGGGAATATTACGTGTCATCAGCACAGTCGTTATCTCATTTCGCGCAGCCGGGTCTTTGCGAATCGAGTTAAGTATTGGGGCGATCTCAAGATGTTAGCGACTACCGTATGCAGAAGCATTCCAGCAGAAAAGCTGATAAAAGATGAATGTCACTATTGTTTTTTTTTTTCTTTTTTTTTTTTAATTCCCGACTTATTTTATTTCCTAATCAGTGCGTCTTAACCAACAAGAATCATTTATGATATAACGAATTTAAGCAAAATAGCCGACTGACCTACTATCGGACAGTTTGTTCCTAATAAACATGAAATGATGCATCTGTTCGGATAATTGCTGTAAAATTTGGACAAGATCTTGAATAATAAATAAAAACGATACCCATTTCCGACGAAGTTTTGGAAGATCGTGACACATGAAAAATAGCATACGGATGATATCGACTATTCGCGAGTGTTCAACAGGAACGCATTGATATGTATATAACAAGTGGCCGGTAATCTGACTTCCGCGCGGCCACTCGAATCCGCTAGTGAGTATACTACGCCTCGCGCCGCGAGCTTAACGGATAATCACGGAAATAATTGGCAACGATGCTGATATGTAACGTTCTGGTGAAGAAAACTCGTGCGCTCCTCGCGAGCGAGAATTCTACGGTCCATTGGTCGATCGTTCGATCGACGTTTGTTCCTAGTAATCGCTCAGATCCTATACCATCGAACTACATAAACGAGTGATACCTCGCTGCTACCATAATAAGAATTAAAGATATGTATCTCATTAGTCTTTTTATTCGGTAAAAGGCTTTTCGATGAATTATCATAAGCAGCATGAGGGAGCGCGGGTTCATTGCTTAGTTTCTGTAGTTGCCGTTTGCAATTCGATTGTAAAGCATCTGACGGGTTTATAAATAACAATATCATCAGAAATTAATCCACCATCGCGTAGCAAATATATCTCCTACACACTGCTCGTTACATTAATGTCTAGTGATCCTGCGACGTCCGTGATTATCATTTCAACATGCAGGAATTAAAAGGATTGCTCATGATACTTGTTGTGGTCTGACCTACCGCAACGATTAACTTTTTAATACGATCATTGTACTTTTGCGAGTTGTATTTCACGGGCTTAATCAAACGCGCGGCGAACAAAATCAGACTTATGGCGTACTTATGGTATACATTAAAAGCGTTATCGCGAGAGTGAATCGATTCATATTACGGCATTAAATAATTTAAAAACGGCGCTGAAAAGAAATTCAGATGTGTAATCGATCATAACATAGTATCGATTCGATTAAAATGATATACAAAAGTTTCGGCAAGCTTTCTTGCAGACAACAAATAGATTGTCATACTGAAGACTGATCGAATTGAGTGTTTGACAAGGGGCGTTCCGGAAAGGAAAATATCGCGGAAGCGCCCGGCGAGTATCCAGAAGAGTTTAAAGTACTCAGTTCTCAAAAGATCGATTGTCGCGGTTACCAAATGCCACATGATTGTCCACGCGCGATCGCATCGCATGGACGCGTGTCTCTACACAGAAAAGCAACCATCGCTGTACGCATAACATATCACTCAGCACGCGAAACAGAAATACGCCTTTGCGTACCTCCTCTGGGAAATAAAAAAAAAAAGCTTCTCGAAAGGCAAAGGAATCAATCATTCCTACCCGTCGTACCGAATCGTATCAATCCGTTCGAATACTAATGCCAGATACTTGAGGCTTCCTTCGTCAGCCGGTGTTCAAATCTTGTTATGATTCGGCGGATCGTGACAAACGAACATTGCGATGATGCGCCGACTTTTCGTGCCACAAATCCCTTGCGCCATTTCCATAACAGGCCGCGTCTACCACGAATATGTTGAATTATCGCGATGGTACGTGATAAAGTGGCGTTTCAATTTCTGGCAAAAGGATGGCTATCGTGGAATCGTGGCGCGTCTCCGCTATCGCGTCACGATTACCTCGAAGAGCAAGGGACCCTTCTACTTTATAGAACTGAATAACGAAATAAAAAATTTATAGTGATCTAGAGCATTTGTGAGTTCTAATAACAGTTTAATATGACAACGGCCAATAGTATTAATCGTTCCATCGACATTGAAACGAAAAGTCGACCGTCTATCATCGCGATGCCGCGCACCCTTGCAAAATTACACTAGAACAGCAGTAAGAACAATCAACGATAATGCCGTGTCGACATACTCTCTACAGCCTGTAGCTGACGATGAGAATTTCCCGGCGTTCTTTCCCGCGCAGCCCATCCTTTCGAGCGGGATATTCTGCACGGAGTATTCACGATGTTCCGCAAGCATCGTGCAGACCGTCCGCTTCTTTGACATCATCTCGTCGTCCTTGTCGCGCAAATTCCCGAGCCACGCGGAGTACCATCGTAGCTCGCAATCGCAAATCAAAGGGTTGTCTGCGCGAGAGGAAAACAGCGGAAGAGAGACGAAATTAATAAAAGTGCACGAAACGAACTGAGCTTCTATTAAAATGGAGAATTTTTGCAAAAAAAAGAAGATAACGAGCGCAAAGATTTAATTCGATGAGTACTTTAAGTATTCAATAAGATTTATATAAGTAAAAAGGATATCGATGAGATTTGATAGCGATGAAGGATAACGATTGAAATATATTTCATTCGTTTTAACATTAAGGACTTTAACGGCAATTCAGACAAAAGGAGCTAATAAAATTTCAGACTTATCGACTTACATTCGACTCGAAGAAAAGTAATGTTAGTGTAAATATTATATAAAAAGAAAATGGTATATTTTTTTTTTTACCTGTCATATCGATGTGACGTAGAGTGTCAACGATGTTCTCCGTAACTTCTTCCGGGATATGTGTGAGTCTGTTGTTTTGCAAATTTAAAGTTTCTAGCGAATTGAGATTTTCGAATACCAGAGGCGGAAGTATTTTAATCCTAAAAAGATTACGTAATGATATAGAATATTTTACATAGAAAAATTGAAACGCTCTTTGACCTAAATTCCTAAGTATATGCATGAAAGAAGAGGATATTACATATTTTTCTGTAGATTAAGGAAAGTGATGGAATCTCCGTAGCCCGTGAAAGCATCCTCCGGAACTACAGTGATGTTATTTGACCGCAAGTCAAGGTGGCGTAAGCGATGCAAACGTCGCAGAGCGTCGCTCGGTACCGAATGCAAATTATTATCTCCCAGTCGTAAATATTGTAGATTTTCTAGAATAAAAGATTTAAAAATTTACGAAAAAGAACGTATTAAGAAAAGGAACATACACGTATTTAAGAAATAAGGCCAATAATTTTCAAATTCTCTCGTTAAATTTTCATGATTCGTAACTTCTTTTGTAAAGTACATTGATTTTCTCGTATGATGATACGAGCAACGTAATAAAATAATAAAATATTGCAAATACACGAAGTATGTATGTTAGAAAAAGTGATAACAATCTGGCTTGCAATGGGTAGCTTCTCTCGTTACGTGAAGAACATCAATAATAGCTCACTAGAGTTACGTCACGCTCAAATAAACTTCTTTGGATGAATTGTAGCTAGTTTAATAATTAAATCAAGCTACTCGTAGTGGTGAATAAACACTCGATCAAGAAGAATTTACGCAAGTATGAATCAAATACATCGTTCGAAAGCTTTAATTGGATCCTTCAACATTGACGGAAGTAATATATGATTAAAAAGTCCTAAATTTAGATTTTAATAACAAATATTAATCAAATATTGATAAAATTAATAAAAGAGATATTTAAGAATAATTTTGCACAAGGAAAGAACACAACTTATTACGATATAATGCTTTATTCAATATGTTATTGTAATAAATAAAAACAATATACTTTCACGACAGTAATACTTTGTAATTAATATCTTTTTGCTTCGTATGAAATTATCCCAAGCAGATGCGGAAATATTTTTTCGATCTGTATTCATATTTTATTAATATTTGTTTTTCAAGACATTCACGTCTGATTAAATTATTTCTCTTGTTGCATAGCTGTGGTACTCGACTGAATTGTCGATACTGTTCTACACAACGCTTTGTCGAAATATTATCTTGATAGTCGAACTCGTGTTCATAGGATGCAACGAGATGAAAGGTAGTTTATAAAGTGTCGTTCGCTCGTTTATATGCACGTTCCCAAAGGAAACCGATTGCATCGCCGGCAAGCAGCCGCAGCATGCGGTAGATTTAAATGCTAAGCAGTTGTGTCGTTTGCAACGATAAATAATGTAGAACGTGATCTGCAGAGATTGCAGGAATTTTATGGTAAACTGAACACAAGACCGCACATAAATTCTGCGGCTGCACTACTAATATTAAGACGATTTACCAGTACAAATTTAAACTATTGTTTGATTAATATAAAAAAAAGCAGACGCGCAAGCGTCAGTTATTTCTTTGTACATTATTAATAAAGTTTTCCATAACAGAGAGTTTGCTGCACATGTTGAACTGTTGGCCTTTTAAATTTTTTATTAAAAAAGAAAAAGAAATGAAGAACGACATTAATGTCAGGCATACTATAATTTAAACATTTTAACGTAATTGCTTCGTGTATCCGCGTTTAACAAGTTAAACACAGCTATACTAAATTGTAACTACACTTACCCTCAAGACCGATGAACGCATTGGCATCCACATGGGTAATCTGATTTCCGTCCAGTTCCAAAGAGTTTAATTGCGTCAAGTGGGAGAATACACGCGCCGGGACTTCACGAAGCTGATTGTGCGCCAATCCTAATGAATCGAGCGCTTTCAATCCTGAAAGGGTAAAACGTTTTATCGATGAGCCCATTTCATTTAATTGTATGAAATGCTCGTTACACGTTTATTTTATAAAAGCGCTGTATTTATATGCAGATTGGATACATATGATGAATTAAAAAAGAAGTTTAATTAAAATTACAATTGTACTGCAAAATGGAATCAACAAAAACGGAAATGTCAAAAAATACGCGTCTTGTAGTATAAAATATATTATTGATTTTACCTTCAAAATCTCCTTCTTTTATGGTAGATATGCGATTCTCTTGCATTTCTAATTTCTTCAACAATTCTAACGAAGATAAAGCTTGAGTTGGAATCCTTGTGAGCTCGTTTCCGCCCAAGTTAAGTCTTTTGAGTCTCCGGCTAAAAGCGTGAAATTTAAAATTATTAAAATTAAGTTAGAATATATTCGAACTTGTTCTATATTCGAAGTTTCTCGAAACAATGAAGAATTTCATTCAAAGTAGAGTAACAAAATTAGAAATTTAGTTAGATTAAAACAAAATTAGATTATTCTAAATCAGCTGTTAACCAAGGAAATACATTTTCAAGATTTTTTTCTAATTTTTCTTTATGAAAAAGCTGTTTCCCCACTTAGTTTTTTTTATTTATCTGGAATTTATGAAATTAGTAAATAAAAGGGGAACTTACTTATCGAGTCCTTTGAATGCATCTGCTTCTATAGTGGAGATCTTGTTTTCATAAAGGGTGAGGATTTCTAGTGTGTCGAGACCTTCGAAAGCCTTACCGTGGATGGCTGTGATTTTATTACGGTTTAAATTCAAAATCAAAAGATGGTGGAGATCTCGTAACGCAACGGTTGGGACACTACCCAATGAATTTTGGGAGAGATCCAGCTGTGTCAATCCCGATCCTGTAAGGAAGTGTATCATTTGATTCTGCATTTGCATTTGCAATATTGCTCATAAATTTGGTAATTTAACCAATACTGTTTTTCAATATTTCTTATTAAATTTAATAATTTTATTCTTTAACAAATGCTTTGTTAATTTAATTATATGTATTTAATAAAACGTAATATATGTGTAAATTTGACATTATTCGTAATCATGTCATTTAATAGAAAATAAATGTAATACCGTCAAGATTAATGTTGAAAAAAATGCAATTATATAAAAAATGTTTTAATAATTTACTAAATTTATGATACTTAATATACTTTGATTTATTGTTAAATTATATTAAAAAGTATATGAATAGTTTTGAAATAGGGGAGGTATATTTAAATACTTAGATATATGCACACGCATTTGAACGGAAATTATTTAATAATTAAAAAAAACATCTAATTTTTTCATGTGAAAAACTCAATATACTTTTAATATTGATAAAGTTTAAAACTTGTTTCTCATTATCTGCAATAACTATACATTACTCTTTTTTGACTGTTATTTCTCTTAATTTTTATTACCGAGAGTCCTCAAGACATATTGTTTTATTTATAAATTTATTGAAATCATTTTGCATTTTACGGAAACGGAAAATGATTATTTCGCAAAACGTAAAATGCCTTTGCTATATTGACTAATAACGCGAAGTTTCGAATTCTTCTCATTTTATGAATAAATAATTAATTTGTTGTAAAACATACCACGCGAGTGTCTGGTTGGAAAATAATATTTTCTATATTTAATGTGCTTTCGACGTTACAAGTTAATGCAATCGAGCGATGTCGCGCCGAGACGCCTCGCAATGTTGCATTCTCATTAATGTCCCGGTACACGCGATACGGTTATCTTCGCGTATCTCGAATACGGCAGGTGTAAAAAGAATGTATTTTCCAGTCCCTTATAGTAATTTATTCCGAATCTGCGTGGCCGCAAAGGCGATGTGGCGATCAAGTTAGTCTAGGAGAGATTATTTCGAAAGAGATTTAAAAGCAAATCAAATTTGCAATCGACTTTAACGTGGATTTTGCGTGATAGACTGAGTGCTTCAATATTCGCTTTAATAAGAACTGATTTTAACTCGTCTATGAAAGTTTTTTTGAAAAGAACAAATACCGTTCTGCGACATAAAAAATATTACATGGAATGGGAAAGTACATAGTGCGTGGAATAATAGAAAGCTCTTTTCACTACTTCTTAATTGCTGGCTACGATGTACTTTGAAAATTAGGACATTGAATGTTAAACATTGAATATATATTATGGGTTTTAATCGCGTGAATTGATATTTCTATTATCTAATTATTTATCATTTAATTCTTTTTAGAAATTATTTCTAAAGAATTATAAAGATTTGAATATTTGCATATATAAAGATTTGAATTGTTTAAAAGTTCATGATTTAGTGAATTGTAAAATTATGAAATAAATAATTAGACATTTAGTATTTAGTGTTATATATACATTTAAAATTTTATTTATTTATAATGAAAATGCTTGCGTGTGATTGATAACAGCTATCCATTAGTGAACTCTTTAACCTTTAACCTTTTGCAATCCTGTTGAAGTAACTCAACATTCGGCAATCCATCATATGTTTTTTTTTTTAATACTGCTTTTCGAAACGTTGTAATAATGAGCGTACTATATTTTTGGAATTTTCATGAAATTTCCCAAACATCGTAAATATCACTAAACTAAACTGAGATAAAATTCAAACAAACATTTAAAAAACATAATATTTGCATATTTATGGAAATTAATTTGAATTTCACAAACAAAATTAATTTTATAAACCATCGTATCTGTTTTACATTTTATATTCTACGTTTAAACACAAATTGTATCTATAGATTTTATACGTTTCTTTTTTTTTCCCGAAAAAAAGTGACAATCTCTAGCTTTCTTTCGCGCGTCTCATTGATATTTGTATTGAACTCCTCTATAAGCGAATATTATCCGTGTACTCACCGATAGAACTAAGGGAAGATTCCTCGAGCACCGCGAGGCTACTATTGTGGATAGTGAGATGGCGTATGTCGAGCCCGAGGAACACGTATCCCTGCAACTTGGGCAGGGTGTTATGCCTGAGCCTAAGATAGAATAACACGAGGTTCGGCCTTCCCTTAAGCACGGCCATGGCCTTGGAGATGTGTGTCAGATCGGTGATCTCACACACAATGTCCAGGCCGGATTTCTTCACGCTGCAGTAACAGGGCGCGATCTCGCCGTGGGACGGACAGACCTGCGACGTTTGCGCTAAGCTCGTCGCCAGAATGAGGCAGAGCAACCACACCAGCCGCCACACATCCGACAGAGCTTGCTCCCTCATTTTTCGTACGACTCCACACTTCTCCCCCACGACTTTGTCACAATGGCCGACGCTCCCGTACCTTACTTTCGCCCCCCGTGTCTATCCCGCTGGCGTTCACTCTTGCTTTCTGTCGGCCGCACGCCTCTTTCCAATCTATTCCACGCGCCGTCTCCGTTTCTGTACCTGCAGCCTGCTACTTAGCCTCTGCTCTTCTCATATCCATTGTTCGCTCTGCCACGGTGTACCAGTACACCGAGTCTGCAAGTAAACGGAAGCTCGGTAAATCGAAGGCAGACAGGAAACATTCCGGTAATCGAAAACAGGAAATTTGATATCATATAGTACGTTACACTATTTCCTCTGATAAAAAGACAATAGAAAACGCATAAAGTTTATGCGAACGAAATTGATTTTAATTTTTAATGATAATATCAGTGAAATATTTTTAGCCTATCTATCAGTGTATTCATTGAAAGACAGTGAATAGTCTGATTTCAATGCTATACTTATAGCTATCAATCAGTGCTCTGTCTTTCAATGATACTACATTGATTTAGGTCAGTGAGAGTACCCCCATCTTAATTGAAATCACTAAAAGATAGTGAATAGTCATTGATGATCGCAGTTGTAAGTATAACACTGCAAATCAATATTTCACTGATTCAGATTTAGAGAGTATGAAAATAATAAGAAAAAATGTACGTCGATTCAACAATTTCTTTGTTTATTCAAACGTAACGTGTCTTTTTACAACTTGTTCAAAATACGAGTGTTGGCACAGAAAATACCGTGATACAATAGATTGCTACAATAGTGCAAGGTTCCGTCAGTTTAATATTTATCCAATTAACTGTATTGTTTATATAGAAATGAAAGACAGATATTCACTGGAATTCTTGCTAGTGCATTATAGGACATATATTTTGGCACGAAGCAGTAATTGTGTATACGAGCGGCATTCTAATCGCGCTAGTATACTACAAACTTATAATACGAAAATATTTATGCGCAATAAACGTCAAGGCAAATATTGCTTTACAGTTGCGTGAAACTTTTACGCGCAGTCGTTCATAACTATGTGGTAGCATTAAATTTTAGTATTCATTAAAGGAGTTAAAAATATCGCTATCAACATCTTCGTAATATCTATAAAAATCTGACATTGAAAACTAATAAATCACTTTTGCATATGTGTGTTTGTTAATTTATATGGGTACTTTGCAAAACTATGTGAATATTTGAAATATATTTTTTCTTTTCGAATAGACTTGAAATTCACTCTCTCTTTAAAAATTTATAATCCATGAGAGAAATAATTTTATATTTGAAGTAAATGAATTTAAACTTTTTTTTAATTATTAAAATTACGATATAGATCATAAATACTAGTAGCACTTTATATTGGAATGTATTAGTTTATTTTATAATGAATTTTTATCAACTACGTTTCGTTCTAATCCATAAATGAAATTTTATCTTCTTTTAAAAATTAAATGATTAAATGTTTGTTAAGGTAAAAACCATCAACTCCGGTTTATCCTTGATGCTATTGTACATACATATTTTAATATTAATACACGTGTTTATCTTGCGATCAGCTTGCGATGTTGTAACGCGTCCTGTTATATTGCTTTATTAACAATTTGCGCTTACCGAGCTATGCGGCGACTACCGTATCTTCTTCTAGCTCGTAATATACTCAACGGAAGACGCAAAACAGAGTGACGATGCGTACTCGCGTGATCACTAGGCATCGCTTTTATGTCGCTGTGTGAGTAATAATTCAATCGATTACAGCTAATCGATCGCAGGCGCGCATTACCGACGTCTTCTCGGGTACTCTCGCATCCTTGTTGCGTAACAAATGCAGCGATCAGCAAAGTTCGTAAATGTTCACGAGAAAACTTCTCAGCTCGTAAAATAAACGCGCTTCAGCGCATTGCGAATCTGAAGTGGGTCAAACTCACTTGGCGCACAGGTATTGGAATCACTCTATCGAGATGATGATATTTGAAAGATTTTCTGGTCACAAAAGCGAAATAGTGCCGAGGTCGTCACGCAACGAATGTGTTCACTATTATAGTCGCAGCTCACGATTTCATTGGTGCTCGTGAATGATTTATTTTCCCGATAAACACCTTTCACCTACGTGCACCACCTACGTGGCCGCAAACCCGATCAACAAAATCGCCACAGAGCATCCGCTACCACCCACGAAGTAATCACTCACTTCCCCATTTGGTAGTAATATTCGCATTGTTGTCTATCTGGCGCAATTGCGCCGCGAGAATAGCGCTCTCTAATTGCGTCACGATGTTATCGTCGTTTTGTAGACAGTTATTGACAGGCTACATCAGCGACGGAATCAATCCCTCATTAGTTTTCCCGGGAGAAACACATCTACGCGGTATGACGCGCACATCGATGTCCGATACACAATTCCCTCGAATCCATTGCCGCAACTACAAGGCACGATTGATGTGATCCAGGTGGATATAGAAGTGATTCGTAATGATCCACGGTAAAGCCACCGCAAAATGCCGAACAGCGAAGCTATCGCTAAGACTCGTCTCCTGTCCAAGACGCGAAAGCGTTACAATTTACAGAGCCGAGCTCTCCGCTGCGTTGCTGGTGACCGGGTGTCCGTTGGCATTATCATTGCCCGACTAATGGACCCCTTCCGGTCAGGGATCATGGGATCGCGACCGCGAGATTACACTGACCAACATTATTGTTGCGCGCCTACAATCGTCCACGACAGCAAATCAAGTGTTTCATGTAAAGAATTCGTAACTATGAGGGAAAAGTTGAGATTAACGAAAAACTTAATACCTTGATTTACGAATATTACGTCACGCTAATGTCTCGGTAATGCTCTTTTACCATCTTTGTTAACACAAGTCTCTTGCGTCTTCCGGTAGAAATTTTCTTGGAATAGCAATATTGAAAATTAAAACGTTAATCGATATGCGATATATATTGCACACGTAAACAACGATGTACACTTATTAATACTTCCAATATTTTTAACGTTTACGTCATTTGAAAGATTATGTTTGAAGTGTGATATTACTGTGTTCACTGATTCTCTTAATAACTCCAGGGAGCATAGTTGAGACTCTGTAGACAGTAACAGAAGAATAATGCAAACGAAACAAATTAACTTCTTTTTACTTTGGAATGCAAATTTCTCTTTTTACATTTCGTATATATGCATTTGCACGAATAATTTCGACATATCAGCTTTGTTAATTCCATAAACGAAACGAATAGATGGATGAGAGTATAAATTCGTACTCGGGAAATTTAACTTTTAACACAAATGTCATCAGCAAAATGAATGAGTTCGTACTCTGGCTCTGAAAGCATACGTACGGACCAGGAACGTATGTGTTTGTATCATATGTACAAGTATGTATCATGTACTTGGAAATAGAAATACCTTATTATTTACCTTATTATAGGTATTCCAAATTTAAACTATTTAATATTCTATCATATTCAAAATAAATTTGTAATCATTTCCAAGTTACTCATGTTCGAACATATCTTCCTATTATCTGTCAAAATAATCTTTCAAATTAAATTTTCAGATATCGCTTTTGGATCGGATAATTAGTTTTAATAAAAGACAAGTCGTCTTCGATCAATAATTATCAAATTATGTCGTAATTACTTTATTATTGAGTTTATGATTACGAATAGAAGCATTATTACATTATATGCATTGTTATTCCGAGCATAGAGGTCTTCACATATTTTTTCCGAAAGATAATAGATGTATTACACAATTGCTAATTGAGTTTGGCAATGATTTCGCGGAAAGTATTAAGAACTTTCAGCTTTCAACGGCTAAGTTCTTCTAGGAATAATGTTTTTGCGCAATATCTCAAATCCTGTTCTTATTCAATATAATGAACGTAAAATTCAAAAAGTTACCGATATGTCACGGCTGAGAATTAAATAAAAGCTCTAATTCACGCAATAGAACGGAACCGCGTTGTCGAGATAAAAGTTGACGAGAAAATAAATGTTTCAGAGAAGTGTGGTAGTAGACGTAACGATAAATCCCTTTCCACAAAATTTCATAATTCATAAATAACAAATAATAATCGCACCGTACATTTACTTAATATGCGAACCGTACATTTGTTTCAAATAAGTTTTGCAATGCACGATACAAAATGGATTTGATGCGTAATATGCTTTTAGCAGCGTGCTTCTCAAAGCACGAATTGTGATTAGTGATAAAGCTTCGGGGAAATAATGTGGGCCCGAGAACAGTAATTAGCACATCGAGTATTAGGACGAGGGGGACGAGGTGCAAGTCGCCCTTTCGGTTAACCAGTTGACGTCGCCCAAATCGATTCGTCTTCGCTTGCCCGACAATAGCTCGCCTCGCTTTGTTTGTACGGCGGTTGGCGTAGAATAAATTGTACAATCTAACGAGAGAGAGAGAGAGAAACATTCTGTTAAATTGAATGACGTCGACACTTCGATAACGCCGGTTACAGCAAACGCAGTTTTTTTTCTTTTTTCCTAACCAAAATGCGCTTATGCGATTGATTTTCATCTCAAGCAAAAAAAAAACAAAAGTAAAAGAAACCATGAAATTTAATCTAATAATCATAATCTCAAATACTATCATATCTTTGGATAACACCATACAAAAAAATATCGCTTTTAACTTGTGATTAACGCAGAACAAATACGAGGGGTGTTCATAACTCATATGACTTATAATTCAAACATATTTGCAATTTTATTACTTTACGATTAAATTATCTAATCATACTCCATGTAATTATGTCCACTTATCTTCTTAACAGAACCGAACAGATGCTTTCAGTTTAATTGGCAAGGTTCGCAGAAAATTTTATAATATTCTTACTTGATTATATATTTCATGTAATATAATATAATTATATTTCATTTAATATATGATTTTTTGCTTAAATATCTAATGAGACGTGATTAAAGTAAAGACAAATTATTTTGCTCTTTACTTATCAACTTTAGAAACTCATAATGATCACAGAATTCTCTTCGCTTCAATTAATGCAGTTTCATGTGTTTTTGCTATCGCGTAGCGTGACCCCATTGCTTCGATCATGTTTTCGATTTCATTATATTATCATACCACGATTCCCGTTATCTCACTGCGAGAATCAAAACCAGATATTCTAGTCCCAGTTGAATTCGATTCGTATCAAATTCTCGGAATGCGGCTTAAACCCTTAGCATGCTTCGACAGTTAAATATATGATGAGCTTGTTAGACTTTATTAGCATACATTGCGTGCGATTAACATGCATCACTGGGTGCATCGACGCATGCAATGAAGATCGATGCATGCGTTTGCATAGAAGCAAATTGACAGCGAATGTCGCATACGATTAATATGCATTACGACCAACGAAATCAAATGATTGAGTTTTTGGAATATTTTTATTGTTTCATGCTCGCAGCGATACGATGCTGACTAGCCAACGAATGATCGTATGCTTTGTGACTACTACAAATTCGGGATCCATGATATTTAGATTCATTCTGCCCATATAAATTGTAAATTGTAATTATAGAGAAGCACTCAACTCTTCCGAAAGAGTAACATATTTCAATTTTGCATGCCCTCCTTGTTTCTTTGCCATAACATTCGTATTTGATCTGGGTACTAGGAATTATTAAAACTATTAAAATGTGATGACGAGAAAACGCAACAGAAAAGTCCAGATCACTATTAAAATAATAAAATTAATTATTTAATAATTATGTTAATAATTGTTTTATTTCAATATCTAATATTATTTAACGATTTTTATCGCTCAGCGCAATTTAATAGAAAATCCGATTTTAATTATAAATCTAGACCGGATGTTCCAATTAGTCCCCAATGTCCAATCCTAATTTATATGTATGATTTGAATTAAATGATGTAACAGATACAATATTTATA